>KK115094.1:262141-277830 GCA_000611955.2 Stegodyphus mimosarum | reverse complement strand
AAAAAAAAAAGTATATTTTTGGAATGAAACAGTAACATCAGTGATATGAAATATACATGTAGAACTTTTATGTAAATTACATTTTTGTCCATTTGTAATTACAGGAAAATTTTGCTTTTGCTTTGACATCAAGTGTTAAATTGGAATGTTCTTTCAGGTAATAGTGACGCTGTTGATGAAAATGGAAATGCAGTTAAGAAATACGAAGGAAAATTCTATTTTCCAAGCGTTATTGTTTAATATAAACTACATAATATTACTATTTTTCCTCCTCTACTAATTACCCAATTACTTTAAAATTCAAACTGGTATACAGAATTTTAAGTATACATTCAGTTTTAAATTCGGGAATTAAATTCCTTTCACTTAACTCGTTCATTTGCTGAAAAACATTACCTATCGTCTGTCCAATTTTATTACAAAAATGTGCGTTAGTAATTTAAAAAATCCTCGATGAGCTTCCAAAAAGGTAACTGTTTTTGCAAGGAATTTATTTTCCTTTTAATCTTCAGCGAAATTTGCTTAACTGTAACTTTTAAATTTTAATCGTTGTCAACGACATAGTTACTATGACATTATTTTGTGAAGATGGGCAATAATCTACGTTTCAAACTAAATTAATACTGCAGATTTCCTCGCGTGCTTTGTCTTATTCAAATAACCTAATGTGAAGTATGATTCATTTTTAAGTATTTTTAGAAACAAAATTTCCTTCTGAGTTTCTGTTCTGTTTCTGATGTAGAAATGTAAACAATGTTGAGCCACACTGAAGGCTATGCAGTATTAAAAAACATCAAATTTTGTTAAAAAAAATAAACACAGATTAGAAAAAAAATGTTACAATTTCAAGTTTTTCATTTCGATTTCAGGAATAGTTTAGTATTTAAAGCAAAGGAATGTAAGAACTGAAATTTGTAAACGCCGATACACAGTGCCCTTTTTATTACCTTGTATGAAGCAAAGAAAGTGCTGTAATCACGAAAAATTTCGGTTACCACATTTCAATAAAAATACCCATTTTGACGCTTCCTGAATTCATTTCCATCTATGTTTTATGTCTCATTTCTGTTTATTCAGCCTTATGCCAGTTTAATGAGAAATAATACATCAAATAAGTTTTCTAATCGCATTAATTTATTTTTAGAGCTAATTAATTCATTTTATTGCATTTAGGTAATTTATACATTGATATTTTGCAACTATATTATAAAATATACAGTCAATATTCAACGAAAAAATTCCAGTCAGAAATATATATGTAATATATATATATAAATATATATTTCTGAAGTCAGAAATATACAAACAGAAATATATATATGTATATATATATATATATTTCTGACTGTATGCATATATAGATACATAATGCAACATAATCGGAAATATATATAATGCAAAATTCACAGTTCCTGAGTGAATTAGGAAATTTATACTACATGTGTATTTTTTTGCTCTGTTTCTCTTTCAGTGGTATAAATAAAAATCAGACTGATGTGTAGGCACATGAATTTATTATTATGATCTCTGGGAGATATAGTTCAATTTTTGGTTAAAGAGATGCTAATGAAGTAATATAGATCCAGAGCACTTTTTTCCGCTTTGAAATTACCTATTAACTACCTTTCCCAAGAGGAAGTTGCTACCATCTTCTGTAAAATATCGATAGTTCCCTTTGCCTGAAGGACTTAGCAAATTATTGCTTAAAGCAGAGCTAGAGAAGCAAAACAAATTACGGTATGGTACACATTTTTATCAGAAATTAATTCCTTTTCTGCGTCCCATCATTTCAGGATAATGAGTCTTTACATAACAAGGGTAATCTGCCGGCTTGGAAAATGGATGCTCCAGTTGCGTCAGGAGATTGCTATCTGGTGGTCGCGGAGTTCACGACGGTTCCCTCATCCCCAGAATATCACAGCGGATGATTTCAGAGGGGTACTTTGCAGCAAGGGGAAAGAAAGCAGCCCCCTAAAGAGCAGAAACCGACGGTGCTGACACCGTAATGACTTTTCACACCGCCTTTCTATTTCCCCCCCTCTCTGACTTTCAATCTTTACCCTCCCCGGCCCATTTATCGCTAATTCATCCTCTTTCATACTCCCGGTATAGAAAACACACAACGGGCCCCGCAAAAGGCCCGCGATCTGCTATTATGCTTCCGAGACGACGAAGACCGTTCTGCCTTTTTTGCGACGTCCCCCAAACCCCATGTGTCCCCGTTGAGAGTAAATTTCGGGAGACGCACAGAGACATATTCCTCGCTTTATTATTTTTATGCCTGAATGACTGCGTCAAAACAGGATAATCTTTGGCTGTTGTATTTTGAAGCGAAATGAAATTTTATGCCAAATTAGTGGAGTCATAGTGATTGACGTCAGAAAAGGGGAAATCTTCTTTTTTAACAGTTGCATTAAAAAGGAGAAGCTGTTCTTTCAGTCGAATGTTCCTCTATTTGAATCGAATTTATTCGTCATTTTACGGATGTAATTACTAATTTATTTCGGCTATTTTAAACTTCAGCCGCTAATTGTGAAATCGAACTTACCCAATATGCCATTAAAATTTATTCCGTTCCTGTTGCTCCTGTTAATAGAATTCTCTTACTCACTTGTCTCAATTGTTAGATAACGATATTAACCCATTTCTCCAACTCCAAATTGCTGAACATATCCTGCTTTAAATTCTCACCCACGAAACAAAGAAATCTAACATATACATTGCTTGTGCGTGAAGTAATTCAAGAACTTTTCCCTTTGTTTTTGTCTTTAATGTTATAAGGAAACGCAACTTCTTGATATCCACTGTTAGTTGTATAAATTATGAACAGGTTAACCTATAAGACTTTTTTTGACATGTGACATTTCTTCTTAAATTATTCGATATTAAAATTTAACATAAGTAAATTTAGTATCAAATTGTGAGAGTGTCCTATAATGTTATAAAAAGGACGAAACGCTTATAATGAGCAGCATATAAACAAGACAGAGTCGACAGAATCAAAATTATGAAGGATTTTTCGTGTGTCCTATAGTATGAGACATATGCTGCTCTTTAGTAAATAACGTTCTTAAAATTAATTGTATTATTATGTGAATCAGTTTTATCCATGTTTTCCTACCGCGCCTTTAAAATTTATAAAAAGGAACTTACTTTTTTTTTTAGTATGGCTAGTTTTTGTTTATACAAACTGACTGTTTATATAATCAGTAATAAATGTCACTTAATGCTATTAAATAACCGAATGTTTCATTGTTTGCATATTCCAGTGTTAAATTTTTCTGAATACTGAATGTTTCATATGACTTCTAAGCAAAACAGCACAGAGATTTTTAATCTTGCATGTATCAGATTAATTTTAAAACCACATGCTTGATTCTCCTTTAGTCTGGCGCTCAATGTAATAATTATTTTCGCAAGAAAAAATTCGGCGCTGGTAAATAAATTTTAATAAAGTCTTTTGTTTATTTGTTTGTCTAATTTATGAATACCACTTATCTTTAAGGGCATTAGTTTGAACAAAGAAAAGAAATTTATTAATTCTGAAGAATTTTAACTTTAACAGGCGAGCTATTTGGTCATTTTTCTTTACTAAATATGTTGCATATCGCGATGAGGATATACCCGATAATTATTTTAAAGCAAAAATGTAATGATAAAGAAAATAAATATGAACGTGTCAAAATCCATTTTCCCATTTTTTCGCACAAAAGATAGAGGAAAAAAAAATAATAAGGTAAGCTATTTAACGAAAACACTGTAAAGGATTGTGAGATGTAAAAGTACTAGATTAAACTTTTTAAATTGTTGAATTTTATTGAAAAGTGTAAAACAGATTTACTTTTCCTTGTAAAAGCGGAAAATAGTTTAATTTATAACCTTTATGAGGCTTATTAAACTTTACGACACAACATCTAATTTCAGAAAAATTGTACAAATTTGTGATAGAAATGAAACTGAATCTGAAAATAGTCTCACGCTAACGGAAACTGTTTCTCAGCAAGACGAGAGAGGAAAGATATTTTGGATAAATAATAGCTTCGTTTTAATTAATCTTAAAAATTGTATATCATGTTATCAATTACCCAACGCTAGTTCACATTTTAATTCTTTAATATTCTGATTTGTTTGCCAAAAGTGATAAATAATAAGAAAGAAGTTTCTTTCTAATTCTTACCGTTATAAATGCTTCTTATAAAGGCTCACACTAAAACGAATGACACCCATAATTCTCTTAGGTACTTATTTCAGGCAAATTTACAATGAAGTACAATAAATGCATAAAAACTGTTCTAAATGTTTTCGCAGATAAATATTGTTTATTACTTTTATTATTTCTAGATAAACCTACTCTCACACAGGGCGTAGAAGTAGAAAAATTATGAATATTAAACAAAATCTCAAAGCAACTCTCAGCTTGCTCCGCAAACAACACTACTGCAATTTATGACGCGTATGTTACTTAATATCAAATAAAAAAAAGCATTTTATGCTATTTAATACGAAAATCTAACCAATAAAAGTTTTTATTATTAATATTGTAACACAAAGGCACACGAGTAACTGGAAAATCATCCTGGGCTACATATAAGTAAATTATATGTTTTGGGCTTTTAATTTTTATTTATTTTTTATCGAACGTAAAAGCATTTATTATTATTATGTTTCTTTTTTAATATAAAAGCTTTTTACAGAATTACTTTCGACAAGATAATTTGCTCCGTTGTCAACAGTTTGATGATTTAATGTTCAAATATTCTGACCTGCCTCGTGTGATTATACACAAAAATTTTCAATATGAACAATATGATTAACAAAATTTTGAAAAACATAAACCAAAAATATACTAGTGAACCTAAATACTTTTTATGAAGTGAATTTTTTGAAGGAAGATTAAAATTTTTATGCAGCGTATAAGAATAGCTAAATTCGAACACTTTTTCTTATTGAAAAAATAAAACAGGCCAATAAGAAATTTATAATTAAGAAATAAAGCATGCAGTTTAGTTATTTTGAATAAACTCTTTCTTTGTTCGTTTTGTTCCAAATTACCGAAAGTAAAGTTTGAGCAATGGAATTATATTTTCTTATAATGTCCAAAATAGCTTGGATTTCTCTTAAATTATTTTCGGAATATCTTGCCAGAGAAATTATTTAAATATACGTGCTTTTCATTAAATTTATGCGAAAAAGGAAAGTAAGAAATTATAAGAACATGTACTTCATCAATGATAATTCAAGGATGCTTGAAAGAATCGTATAAAATTCGTTAATGAATTCATACTTAACTGTTGGTCTGCACGAGCATTGAACCAAGGAGATCCTCAAGTCCAATTAAATGTAAAGTACGCTAAATATAATTTTTCGGATTTGCATTAAAACGATCTTGCCTCTCCATTTAAGGTTAAAAAAAAAAGGGAGGATCAATAACCAGTAATTAATAATCAGCTGCTATTATACCTCATCAGAATACAGGGGGGGGAATACAGCATAGATTTATTTTTATGTTTGAAAAAAGCAAGCATAATTTAACAATGATCATAAACTGTATTTAATCAAAATCCAGTTATGTAATAAATGAAATCTCTTAAAGTAAGTGACTGACTTAAATAATTTTAAAAGTCAATTTTTAAAAATAAGTTCTATAATTGTTTTAAATAATAGAAACAGTAGGAAATTTTTTCAGTTTGATTCTATATAAATAATGAAAATTAAATTAAAATAGCACCATATTTTCTTATAATGTCAAAATAGCTTGGATTTCTTTAAAATTATTTTTCAGAATATCATGTCAGATAGCTAGCTTTCATTGAATTCAGGTGCATACATTTAGTACTAATTCTTCATTATCGTTCAAATGGAATGAAATTATTGCGATTTTAATTTTAACAAACCGAAAGTTATTAGTAGTTTTGATATTTTGAATTAAATTAATTCTGATCTCATTGCTATTAATTTAGATAATATTTTTCATTTTATTTAGTATTCAGATGCACAAAATTGTATCAGAAAACATAAACAAAATGACACAAAGGTTAATATAGAACTACAGATGATCAATCAAACTGAAGCAAAAGCAAATATAGTTTAATAAGAAATAATTAAATCTAGTGGTTCATTTAAGTTAAAATACTTAGAATGGAAATCTTGAATGCCAAATCTCACCTGCCCCCATACACTACTTGTGAAGATAAACGACGTGTAGACAAGAACGCACGTGTAAATACATATTTATTCACTATCCACTACACATTTGTTGTGCGATTAAGACTTTGAAACTTTGAAAAGAAATTTCTCAAATTCCTAATATCGAATAAAATTAATGAAAAGTTTTGAAATGATTAACGGCTTTGTAAAACTGCAATCTTGTTAAATTTGTTTTGAAAAATATTAATTACAATGAAAATGCCAATAAAAAAAGAAAGCAATGGTTTGAATAGGAAATGTTTAATTAAATCTTTCTTAAATTTATTGAATATTAACATTGTTTCCTTTTAAAAAAAATTATGTGAGTAGTGTTTAGAACATAACAAAGGATATATCTTACCTGTGTAGTAGGGGTGAAAGCTGCATATCCAAACTGCGCGTATGACATTTTCTCCTGAAAGTCTGTTTATAACAAAACAGTCTCACCACCACTTACTGTCCAGTTTCCATTTTCTGTATCTCTTCACGTGAACCAGCTGTCAGAGCGACGCTTGACAACCCTTCCGATACCCATGTCGACAGCCGCCGATGTTTACTTGAAATCAAGCCGAAGAAAATAACAACGTTATGCGACGCGCACACACTAGCTAAGCCTGACTAGTATACACGTAACGTCTATTGTCCCTCGGGATGAACAAGGGGGGGCAGCGAAAGGGGTGGTTGAATTACCCGCTTACGGAAGATCTGAAACGAAAGATCGTGGATAGTGGATCCTCCGGGTCCAGTTCTTACGGCAAACAAATACTCACTGACCAGGCAACGACACGCGCCCGATCGTCCGACCCCGCCCCTACGCTACGGATGGGGCGGATACGAGAGCTTGAAGTGGTTCTCCGCCCACGAGCGGAACGAAATACGGTGATAGACGTGCGAATGGCTACGCCTACCGTCTCCGCGAGCCAGTGAGAAAGGAGCCTTCGCATTGAATGAGTTGCGGAGTTTGGGAGAAGGATAGGGTGCAGGGGGTGATAATGGGGTGCCCGGCTCTTGTAATGGGATGTAAGACAGGATTGCGTGATTTGTGAAGTTATTATTATTTTTTCGTACCCTGTTCTCTTCGCTTAGTGTGTATACAAAACGAAGGATGGCAGAAACGAACATTTGCAACAACAAACGTAGAACTAATTCTCACTTTGAAACTGAAAATGGAACTCTTTTGGCTGGGGAATTGTTTGCTTATTTGAAGCAAAGAATTAAACGACGCTAGCAAGAGACTCGAAAAATGATGTTAACAAGGTGTCGAGCCCTTTACTTTTGATATGCGCAGTCAGAACGCTTTTACACCCAGAAAAAATTACTTTCGCTTCGAAACGATACAATGGTTCTAGGATACGATGAGGGAACGCATACTGTAAAATTACATTCTGGGGATACATTCAGATTCGGAATACGTTAATGAAAAAAAGTGAAATCTTATTTGTGAACGGTTTCGTGATATACAATGATGAAGTAGATTCTCATGAAAATGTAACTTACAAAAACGAAAAGCACAATTCTAAAGATAGTTAAAAATAAATAAAATAAACAATTCTGCCTCACTCGGGCATATTATGAACGAAACATATTTAAATTATGGCAATTGGATTTTTTATTAAAGGTTAAATAAATATTTAATTTATTAAAAAAATGCTTTAAATTGTTTTTAAATCATTGACTTTTTTTAAGCAAAGGAAATATTGCTTGATCGATAAATTAGACCTTAAGTCTTCCTGAATGGCAACGTGGACCTGTAGAAGATAAATAGCTTTTGTTGCTTAGCAACATTTGCCAGGCAGCATGTATGATAACTGCCTTGGTGGAGTAACGTCTAAATACATTCGGTGATATTCTAATGAAGAAATTTCTGATATTGAAAAATATAATGAACTATTGGATAGAGAAATTAATTTGAGTTTTGTAACTCTGATAAACTGCCTTCAAGCCACTTTTTAGCCCAAAGGGTGTGTCCAGAAGGGCTATTATTTTTTTTTTGGCATTTTGCTTTGATTCAAGATAAATGTCGGTTCACTTTTCAAACGTTTGGCACCAAATATTACAGCCGTGTATTATATTTAAAGAAATTAAACAATGAAGAAACTGCATAAATGTATGTATGTTTCTCGTACTGTGATAAAACAGCGGTCCCTAGAGCCACTCAATTTGAATATTGAACATTTCCACCCGAATATGGGCATCTGGAAGTCGAAATTTGGAATTTGTTTTATTATCTATTTCATATTTTGCAAAACTTTTTAAACAAATTTTTTATTAACAAACTCAGCGATTTCAAAGCGAGCAATGGCAACACTGTACGGGGGGGGGAAAGAAAAAAAATTTATCTCCAGCGCGCGAGACTGTGTGTCGGAAATTCTAAAGATATATTCATTTTAAAATTATTTTGCGATATTGCTGTTGAACTCAATTTTATGGTTTAAGTGCGAAGAACATGATATTTAATAAATAAAGGTAACACACAAAACGTTGAAAAAACGCCCTTTTGGGCATAATGTTAAATCTGAAGGCTTTCAGATTTTTTTTTTAATTTAAATTTCCCAGAAATAACTTTATTTATTTAATTATTTATTTTTAAGCTTTTAAATTTTAATGTTGTTCTATTTAACTTAAGCTGTATTGTTTTCTCCCCCCCCCCTCTACACGATGCGTTAATAAATAGTGTTCGAATGTTCCAATGTTCCAGTAAGAATAATTTGGTTTTAAAATGAAATAAGCTGAAAACTATATCTGATGCAATCAAACTTTTTATACTGTTTTGAAGTACAATTTATGATATGTTCTGAATAAAACATCGTTTAAATATCCACTTAGTATCCAGGACTCAATTCTATGAATTCAATTTTCGACGTCTGTATGCAACAACTCGGGTCTAATATCACAAATGCAGCATTCAATGCTTTGCTGCGTACTACGTAAATAGTACACTACAGTGTAGTATTTAGCAGAGACCTTTCTTTCTTTCTGTTATGTACTAAAGCAAAAGATTCCAACGTTTTAGCGGGCAAGGTAATGAAATAACGAAAAAATACTCGTACTCTGCGGTATAGTATTATGCACACTTTCGTGGAGGGATAAAACACATACTTTTTCATTAGCATACGCAACAGAATCAACATAAGCACAAACAGTTCGATACAAGTGTATTTGTGCTCATGGTCCAAACTGCCATGTACGACAGCAATTGTTGAGTTTGCTGTATTTTTGGGTTGTTGTATTTCAATTCATGTTACATCTTATTTTTATTTGGCGCAAATTTCGTAATTTGGGAAACTTTTGTCTTTATGCAGGGTGTATCAGTACAGAGGCTACAAACTTTCAGGAGAGACAGTTTACACCTTATACGGTGGGAAATCACATAGCAATGCATGGTCGCAACGCTTTCCTGCCGCGGTAGTAACAATACAAAACGTAAAAAAGGAAGGACACAAACAGTGAGACAAAACATGTTTTACTATGTTTAGTACAGCAGAAACCTACAAATAAGAACAAAACAAACAACGATCGTCATTAAAGAAGGTGTTCGAAATCCACGACCCCGGACCGTGGTGCAGGCCTCACTTCTCCGGCATATTGAAGATCTGCATCACGAGTGGAAGATCGCATGGAAGATGCTTGACGCACGGTTCTTGCACCACGGTCCGGGGCATAATTTCGAACGTCTTCTTTGATGATGATCGCTGTCTCTTTATGTTGTTTTTAGTCCAAAGGGATTTAGTCCCGAAGGACTATTACTTTCGTTTTGCGATTTTGCGTCGATTCACTCTGAATGCCCGTTTCACTTTTCAAATTGTTGCCACTAAATGTTATCGCTCTGCATTAAATTTAAAAAAATTAAAAATCGGCATAAATGTATGCATGTTTCTCGCATTGTGATAAAACCTAGAGCCATCGAATTTTGAATGACGTAATCCTACTGCGAATATGGGCATCTGGAAGCCCTAATTTTGAATTTGAAATTTGCTTTATTATCGATTTTATGTTTTGTAACATTTCAACGAATTTCTGATTTCAAAGCGAGCAATGGCAACACTGTATGGAAAGAAAAAAAAACATTTTTATCTCCAGCGCACGAGACTTACGGAAATTCTAAAGATATGTTCATTTTAAAATGATTTTGCGATATTGATTTTGAACTGAATTTTATGGTTTGAGTACGTAGTACATGATATTTAATAAAAAAGGTAGCACACGAAACGTTAAAAAAACGCGCCTTTGGACGTAATTTAAAAACTGAAATCTTTCAGATTTTTTTTTTTTTTTTGTATTATATTTTCTTTGTTTTTGTAGTACTCCAAATAATAAACATGTTTTCTCACCCCGTTCGTGTCCTTTCTTTCTTGACTTTTGTGTCGCCATTGACGATTTGCTGTAGGTATTTGATGATCTGTTGACATTTAATGCGCATATAAAATGATACAGCTGCATAGATATGAAAGATTGCATAACGGAGAAGAAAACTTTAGCCATGGTGACGTTGATCCATACAAAGTTTTTTTCGCAATTAAACAGGTTCATGTATTATCACGGGTGCGATGAGCACCAGCAGAATTTTGAACGCTTACATTCTCAGACAACGGAGATAAAGCAGAGCAGCAAGCACACGTCTGAGCAGAAGACAAAGTGGGAAGAAAATGAGATGCGCAGTTAGTTTCAATTTTCAGATGTTTCACTTAAGATTCATACATTAATATTTTTAAGACAGAAGGAAACTTAGCCAAACTGAAAATTTTGTGTTTCTTTTTATTTTAGTTTTCTTTTCTTTTTTTAATCTTACCTATTCCCTCGCGCTAAAGAGAAAAAGCCTTAGGTGGCAGAAAAGCTTTTTTAGAAAAAACATTAGAAAGTTAGCAAAACAAGATAAATATAATTTTGAAAGAAAATAAATTTTGATCTAAATTTCAAATATAACATTTTTGGCCAAATTTTACAGCTCTGTTACTGAAATTTTCAGTGCAAGAAATAAATAGAAAAGCTCACAGTTTTCGAAAATCTTTACTTAAAATCATAATGTAATTTCACAATCCTTGTCTTAAAGTCTTCTTCTAGAAACTGTTGTATTCAATATAAAACCAAATATTGTCTTTTACGCATTCATGAAATTCTATTAAAATTAAATATTTACTCGATTTAATAATCCACTTTTTCTTATTGTAAATCAACGAGAAATGAACTTTAAAAATTAATAAAATAGAAAACTAACTAAATGCAATAAAAAATAACTATTGCTTTCTTTAAGAAAGGAAAGCAATAAGCAGCAGTCTTTGCGGCAAAAGAAGTAGAAGCAAAAGACTGCTTCTGGCTGCTTTTCTTTCTTCCGCAAAACAATATAAAAAAATCTGATGTGTACACTACAGGACTTCCTCGTACGAAATATTAAATTATACGCATTTTTTCCTGCCTTTCCTTTAAACTTATTTCCTCCAATTTCATTAGAGATATATTTCTCATTCAATTAATTCAGTTCTCACTTCGCGACAAGGCAAAAATAAACAAAAACTCAAAAAATCTATATTAAAAATTGAGAGACATCGAAAAACATAAAACATCAAATACAGTTAAAAAATTAATTTTTTTACAATTAAAATTACAATTTCTATGCAAAAATAAGCAATTCGGCCAGCGGGAAGAAGGCCGATTTTTCGGTGCACAAATTTGAAAGTTTATTTTTGGTCTCACTCCGCAAAAAGACACTGAAGGCGTAAAAACTGGCTTAATTTGTTGTGGACGCTATGCTGAGTCAATATATGGGATAATTTAATAACTTAAATGATAATTCCAGGATGGATTAAGCAAGATTTTATTCGCAAGAATAAAAGAATATGTTACTTCGTTGTTGCGAAGCTTAGTTTCTCTATTTTGGCAACAAATCCACTTGGAAAAAAAAAAAAAAAAAAAGGCTTAGCCGCGCTTAAACATTTTTTAAATCGTTGATAATTCTACAACTATAATATGCAGGTTAACTAAAGATATAAAAACCTTAACCGGGATATAAGAACAATATAATTCAATCATTTTTAAAGCAAAAATGCTCAATTTACTAACATATAAGAATAAAGAAACTGAGATAGCTGAACCGAGTAACAGAGTGGATATATACATGTATTTTTATACTTTTGATTCGGCCAATTGCAACCAAAATAGGAGGTGAACATCAACATGTTATAGCAGTCCTATATACTACATTTTAACATTCTGAGGCTACTCGTTTTTGAGTTATGCGAGATACATACATACGAGATACATACGCGCTTGAGATAAAAATGTTTTATTCCCTACAGTGCTGAAACTGGTCGCTTTAAAATCGTTGAGTTTCTTAATAAAAAATACGCTAAAGTTTCACAAAATATTAATAGATATTAGAATAAATTCGAAATTCAAAATCGGGCTTCCAGGTGCCCATGTTCGGGGAGGTTTAAGCTATGTAAAATTTGATGGCTCTAGGCTCTAGGTACCGTCGTTTTTTTAACAAAGCGAGAAAACATTCTTGCACATTTTCCTTTATTTCATTTCTTTTAAAATAATATAGGGTGATAATATTTGTTGGGAACAATTTGAAAAGTGATTCAGGCTTTTACAGTGATTCAACGCAAAACTCCGTTTCGAGACTAATGGCCCTTCTGAGCTAACGCTCCTCTGGGCTAATAAACAACTAAATTTTAGAACGAGAAAAATTAGTTTTGTACTGAACAAAATTTTAATGATGCAGATAAAAGAAAATATTGAATGAATCAATATTTGCTGATGACATTGTACAGTTTCAGTTTCTTTAGTTCTGTACATCATGATTTACAAATTGAAGTTTTCAAGAAACTTTCTTCTTTTCCATTCCGGCGGATGTCATAAAATGCAAACTTATGTTAAATTTGCTTTATTTCATTACTTTACATTTTACCTAGAAATGGCTTTTGGTTCCAGAAGTTCTGCACTTGAACTGTCTGACATTACTTAAAATCACAGGGCTCTGTTTCTCTTAAATTATGTATATAATATTTACAATACACTTTGTTTTCTTACATTATCTGTATTTCCAGGCTGAGAAAATTTTATTTTGGGGGTCAACGGAATTCATTAACTGTACTTTGGGGTTAACGTAATTCATTAACTGTATTTGCTTATATTATCTGTATTTTTGGGCTGAGAAAATTTTATTTTGGAGCTAACGGAATTCATTAACTAGAAGTAGTAATCTACGTGACTAAAAAGTAGAGAAAAATAAAAAGTAAATTTAAGAGCAAAAGGAGCAGAGAAATTCTTAATTCGGAGTCGATTTTTAAAGAAAACTCTATCGAATTCGAGGCTGTCTGACATAGGTCATTTAGCGTTTAATGAAAAACAAATTTTGCTATACATTTTCTTAAATTCGTTTTTCAATAAACACCAGTGCTTATTAAGAAGATACGACATCTGTCAAATGAAGTACATAATTAAAACTTTTAAATATAAAATTCATTTTTTCAATGTAATTTTACAAACCATAGTTAAGCAACAGCTCACATATTCTGAGTTTCTTTTAGAATTTTTTAGAATTAAATCAGAACATGTATAGAAGACAAAAGATAATTTCGCCAGTTAAGATGATAAACATTAAACATGGAAAACTAAGTTCTTTCCAAGCGATGAAGCACTTGGAGCCGTCATAAGTTGCTAATGGTGATCTAGTATCACGTTCATTTTTTTATAAATGATTTTCAAGAAAAAATTCCAAAAAATTGGGCACTTAGAACCACCATAAGATAATACTGGTGATCTAGTGTCTTGAAACTGCAACAATCACGTTTAATTTTTAAAAAAAATGTTTCGATTATACGTCAATAAAACTAACCTTTCTAAATTTTGAACTGTTTTTACTTCCTTGTACGAAGTCCGTTATTCCAAAACGGATTGTAAAATGGATTCAAAATGGACTTTTTAGTGGCATCTTTAAGTACATATGTATCTCGCATACGTACCTACATACCTGCGTATACATGCGTAAATATACGCACGTATTTAGATTGAAATGACACACCTAACAATGATTATTTTAGAAATCAAACAAGCGTTATATTTGCAAATTTTCCAGGAAAAGTTGCAAATATAACGACGTGCCATTTTAACCTAAATTATAAAAGCCCTAAACAGATTTATTTTTCTTATTTACTTATTCATTGCTTCTTTTTTTCCACGTGTTGTGTTCGACGTTTTGTAATTAATTGTATGACTTTCCGTAAGTGTTTTCCAATTTTTTTTAACTGGAAAATTTACAAATATAACTCTGGGTTTTGTTGTTTGACTTCTAAAATAATACCTACGTATGTTTTGTGTGTATCTCGCATAAGTCTAAAACTATTAGCCATAGAACGTTAAAATTTTGCACTGCTATAACATCTAGTAGTTTATTTCCCTTTTTTATTGCAATCGGCAGAGCCAGAAGTAATTCAGTTACGTTTTTGTATAATTTTGCATTTCAATTTAGTTTGTTTAATATCTTACTTTTATTCTTTGTATGTAATTAGTAGGATGCCAAAACTCGCATAGGAGTAGTTCTTGTCATGGTATAGTTAGAAAAAATATTTTACAATTTAGGACTATTATTTAGCAGAGAACTGAATCGCATAATGGCAGAAAGAACGAAACGTGTGTTCAACACTCATTAATCGTCCATGTTTAATGTTTTAAATGCTAATCCCTTGAAAAGTTTTATTTGAAACATTAAACAGAGGGGAATTAGTAGTTCTTATTTGTTTCTCCCGCTGATATTTTATCAAACTTTAATTACCAATTAATGCATTTTTCAGACTTTAACTACCTTTTAAGAAAAAATTTTCCGTAGCTCTAACTTGACACTGCCAATTACCATGAAACAATATTCTTGCTGTATACAATTTTTCCTAAGATGAGATAATCTTTTAGAAAAATTCCTTATAATAATTTCTTAAAACTTCAGTCATCTGGAGCTCAAGCGCAGAATTAGTTAATAAAAAATAATTCATATTTCCTTTACCATATACACTTTCAATTAGTTTTACCTGAAGAAAATACTCATGTTTTGGCAGTTTCAAATTAAAAAAAGAAATTAATTTTTGACAAATGATGAAATGTTATAAGGTATACCTCTCACATTCTTAGCGTACCTTCGTGGTGTAATGGTCAGCACACTGAGCCGGTATTTCAGAGGTCCGTGGTTCGATTCCCGGCGAAGGAATTGCATATTTTTCATCTCTCTTGTTCCAAAAAAATACCTAATGTCTCTACACTGGCGCCCGAACTAAAAGGGTTGTGAATGATGACTCTCCACACCCAGGATTTGGCGACTAGGTCCCCTAAAACCCAAGTCGCCCTTTAAAAAAGGGAGTATATAAGGTATATCTCCCACATTCTTAGCGTGCCTTCGTGGTGTAATGGTCAGCACACTGAGCCGGTATTTCAGAGGTCCGTGGTTCGATTCCCGGCGAAGGAATTGCATATTTTTCATGTCTCCTGCTACTAAATAACCTAATGTCTCTACA
>KK115094.1:232214-260855 GCA_000611955.2 Stegodyphus mimosarum | reverse complement strand
ACTTATTGGGGCGCGTGGTGGCCACACAAAATACTGATTCTGATCTCTTGTTCTTGTTTGTTTGCTTTGAACATTTAATCATTTATTTGTACCACTACCACTCAACTGTGTATTAAATTGCATTCAATTATGACGATTCCTTCTTGGTGTTGCAATTTTCACAAACGTGAGTGTATATATATAAAGAAGAAATTCTGTTTGTTTGTCCTCTAATAACTTGAGCACTACTATAGCTATCGTCTACAAACTTTTTACTATTATTTTCTGAGTCCTGGAAAAGTTCGACGTCCTCTTTTATGCAAAAAAAGGTATCTAAAATATTAATTAAAAACTCTGAAAAACGATAATTTTCGCCCTCATTTTTTCCAGCGGCAACAGTCTTGCAAGCTGGAGATGAAAATGTGCTTTATTTCGAAAGTTATTGCCACTGCTCGCTTTCAAATCCTAGAGATTGTTAATAAAAAATTTTTAAGTTTTACAATGAAATAAAAATAGCACTGCCAAACATTAAATACACCATTTCCAATTTCAAAAATTCGCCGGAAGCCATTTCGACTGTTCCAATCTTCGTACGACTTTAATTAGAATAAATATTAATTAAAAACTCTGAAAGCGCTAATTTTCGCGCTCATTTTTCCGAGTGGCAACAGTCTCGCACGTTGAAGATAAAAATGCTTTATTTCGAAAACTGTTGCTGCTGCTCGCTTTCGAATTGTAGAGTTTGCTAATCAAAAATTTGTAAGTTTTAAAAAATCTCTATGTAATAAAGAAGAATGACTGTTTGTGTGTGTGTGTTTGTTTGTTCGCGTTATTCATTTCTGATCAATTATGATAAATGTTTTGTCACATATAGTCGACTAAAATTGAATATAAGGGGAAATAATAGATGGAACTTAGCTTTTACGACCATTTGATTAGAAAGACGAAAATCATTAAAAACTGCGTGACATTGTTGCTTATATAATAAGAGAGAATTAGCTTATTTTTCTATCGAAATTTTTTATGTGGGTTCCATATCGCATCAGACTGAAAAATGTATGACTATGAATCGTATTTTTTGCACTGTTATTAAAGAAGGATTTCAACGGTATTGTTCTCTCTGTTGATAAACACATTAATCTCAATTCAACGTAACTGTCATCGGGTACTTTTCTAGTGAAAAAATAAAAATATAAGAAATTTTTCTCCCGTAAGAGAAGTTTTGGCCGGGATATTTAATTTGAAAATTTCAAATTTTTATTGCCATTTTCAAAGTAAATTAAGTCAGAATAACGAGAAGAATTCAGTTTAAATGAAGTGCAGAAAAAGAAGTTTATAATTTAGTGG
Source organism: Stegodyphus mimosarum (assembly GCA_000611955.2). Taxonomy (NCBI): domain Eukaryota; kingdom Metazoa; phylum Arthropoda; class Arachnida; order Araneae; family Eresidae; genus Stegodyphus; species Stegodyphus mimosarum. Next base: position 259,529 of record KK115094.1, on the reverse strand, counting down.
GCGTGGGAAGTGGGCGTGCCCACATCAATTTTTTTAGATTAGGATTCGAAAGCTTTGAACGACGGAATATTTTAACAGCTAAGCTTTAGTTTAAAATAGCGAAATTTTTTACCATCTTAATTTTTTTTAAGTCAGTTATCTTTTGATCTTTCAATTGCTTTCTTTCTTAACTTGATGATAAAATTTACATCATTACTTAGATTTCATTATATTGACTAGGTTTTTTAATACTAATATTAGAAAGAAGAAGTAAAAAAACTTAAAATATTTTGTCAGGACTGAGTGTTCGGTGCATATTCTTGGCAAACATCTTCGTGAAACGTCAAGTCCTGATCTTGAACAGTGAGCTGAATGCAGCTATGTTCTGTGGTAGAATACTGTGATTAACTGTATTCTGTGGTAGAATACTGTGTATTCCTCTGAAGTGTAGAATAACTACACTTCAGAGGGATTTAAAATCCTCTTTTTATTAAATCACAATTATTTACAGCCACTTCCCAACTCGGGAGGGATACAGAAAATTAATGATCGCCACTTGGGTCTAAACTGAACAATTAAATAATTTAAACTAAAGCTAAATAGAAATTAAGTAATCGTTGCTCACAGAGCTCTAAACGCGAGGTTGGCCTCTAAACTAAATGGTGCGTAGGAAGATTTAACTAATACTGACGCACTTAGAATTACTTCAATAAGTAATAACGTAACAGCGCTACGGCTTAGAATTTAAATACTAGCTAATCAAGCGAACTTCGAATAGAGTAGCAGTGGTCTGAGATAAAGCTCTCTCACACTGAAAGGTTTCTACCTTTCGTTTAAATAGAACTTGGCTCCACTTCAAATTAGCATAAAGCTGAAACGCGCGCTTATTCTAACGGAAAGTTGAAATGAGAAGAGATAGAAAAAAGTCAAATTAAAATAAAACTTTGTTAGTTTAATTAAAACCTTACAATTTTAGCTTTCGTTTAGCTGATTGATAAAAAATAAACTCATTTAGCGCTTTAGAAAACGTTAGAAATTACTTAAAATGGCTCTGCTGGTTTATCTGGGGAAAGTACAAATACGGTGACCTAGTCAACTGCACTGATAAAGAATGACGTCATATCTCCCACCATTGTTTGAACTCCAATTAGGGAATTATTGTTGGCTTAAGTCAATATTAGATTAACAGAAAATAATCTGAACTTTTGATTGCATCACCACATTACTTCTATTCTTACACGTGTATTCATGTTTCATTCATAAAAATCTGTCACTAAGTGATAAATGATATACTAAAGGATTCTTTTAGCATTATAATTGACCATGAGAAAGTTATCTGACAACGTTTATTATCAAAAAAGTGTCAGTTAGATTGGATTTAAACTGTCAAATTAGGTCGTCATTTTTGAATATGTCAAATTAAACTGCAAGCACTTACGGGGCAGATATCTGACATTCAAGCAAGATTTTTGCTCTATCTAAAAATTATCTTCCATTAAAAAATGTTAGTTTGTGCGCTGCAAAGGTTCTCAGAGTCAATAAATGTTAATCTTTCGGAACACATGCTGTTTTTTGGAAAGCGCAATCCCACCCTTTAACATAATTTAATATAGCAACAACATATTTAAATTTTGCTTAAGAGTTGCGGGACAACTTTGGAGTGTTGCCTTTGTAGGTAGAATTTTGTAATATAAGATAACAAATGCAGTTTACCGGGCCTTAAATGTAAGTTTGAAGGCTGTTAGTGATTTCTATACCAATAAACGACTAGAAGGATATGGATGTTTGTTCAAGAGGAAAAGGTTGTTTGTATCTTTTGAATTCTGCTAAGCACGTTTTCATGCTCTTAAATACTTTTATGGAATATAACAGATGAAACTTTAATAAATTCTGTGATAATGCAAGTTTTGAAATCTTGGAGTAGTACATTGCTTTTAGTGCACCGAGGAGTATCTGTTACCTCTGTAAAAGCTTTATCTTGAATTATTTGGATTTTCTACAGATTGATTTTTGCCGAATGTCTCCATCTGTCCATTTGCTGTATGTCTCATCCCATAAATAATGAGATTTCTTCTATTTTTAAAAATTAAAATAAAAAAAGCTCTTCTTTTTAATTTAAAATATCCTCTGCTACATTCTCTTTTAGTGCTTAATTGCTACGACGCGATTTTTTTCCATCAGTGTTCTCAGGACATCCTAGTCGAACTTCACAAATATTTCACGGAAAGTCTCCTCTTTTTGGCTGTAATTTTCGGCTTATGGAACCACCGTTGACACTGGTTGACACTGGTTCTGAACCATCTTTGACTTCGCTTACTGTCCGATCCCCCATATACTGCATGAATTTAATAATTATTTAATTAAACTGATGAAGAGAAATATGAGGACTATGTTACTTTCTCATTTTCATTTACCTTTGGAAAAATAATTGTTAAAATTGAACTACACCCTTTAAAACTTGCACTAAGAATCAGAATAAGCTAAAATTACTTCTTGCTTTTACAGTAAATTGATGCAAGGAATATATCGCATTCTCTTTCGACTTTTCGTTCAATTGGGGGGGGGGGAACCCCACCACATTTATGGGATAACCCAATAGGTGGTATATATGGTAATGGATGCCAAAAATTGTGTAAAATTACTTATGTATTTTAACCAGCTTATCTATTTTAATTAAGCGCAGTCTCTGATATCTTGCAGATCATCAGTGTGTTCTCATTAAGTGAAAAGGAAATTTTGATATGTAGTGTTTCGGGCTAATGCCTAAAGAAATCTTCCTGTTACTAATTACAAAACATCAGAGAACTAAAAATTTCAGTTTTGAAACCTTTATACCTGCAGTTTTAATACCAAGACCATACTTGAAACAATTTTACAATCGCAGTTTCAATAACTTCCACAGATTAAACGAGTATGCAAGTAAATAAATCATTTCTTAATATTATACTCTAGCTCAGAAGCTAATTTTCGAATACTTTTATCACTTGCTTCGCTGTTAAAAAAAGAAAATTAGAAAACTATAGTCGGCAATTAGAATAGCTATATAAGCAGAAATCTGCAGTACCTTGATGGAACGGTTGCTTCTGAGTTTTGGAATTATATACAGCGAAATAAGGAACATGAAGTTCTATCAATTTATCTGCAGCCCTCCTTTTTTAAAATGATAAATATACTGAATTAATCACATACATGAAATATAATTATTAACTTCGTTAATAATGTAAAAATAATTCAATGCCGCTCAAGAGATAGTGGTTAACGATGCTGACTGCCGTACCGAAGGGTCATGTTTCGAATCTCGGAGAAGGCATGGATGTTTGTAAATGTAGAGTGTCTGTGCGGCATGGGAGTACTCTAAACATGCGGCCTGCCGAAAGTCCTCTCGAGAAGTTGATGGTAGGGGAAGATGAGTGGAAGATCCCTGGACCACCCCCCTCGGGTACTCTCATTCAAAACTGAGGGCAGAACTGAGTTAAAGTTGGGCTGTCACCTGTATGGTGCTGAAGGCACTTGCCAATGACAGGCGCATTTGATTCCTTGCTTCGATGAATGTCTTAGGCTCGTGCTGACTTTTGACAGACAAGTGAGATTGGTAACAAACAACAGAAATCATCAGTAATTTGTATACTCGACACATAAGTTGATTAGGCTTTCAGGGAGAATTTTTGGCTTAAATATCCGTTTGGAAATAAGATAATTGTTTCTTTGCCATTACGACAAATCTTAATCATTTTCTAACTTGACTATTTTAAAGAAATTTTAATCAGGTATGGCTCTAATTTATCTTTTTCTATAATATAATTAACAAACTACGTCTCCCTTTTTTCCATTTTCTCTGATTTTAATAGAAATATTTTTATTACTCTTTCGAATTAATTATTAGTTAATTAATTATTGATTATTTACCTGAAAACTTTCAAAAGCATTAAAAAACATTAGATTACGAAGAGTTGCTGAAATATAAATCTAAAACTTATTTTATTTAACCGTATTTGCCTGTGCCTTATATAAAGCCGAATTCCAGATTCGTTTCATTTCAGTTTGCTTTATTAGAAAATATAATAAAATTAGAACAATAATATTACTACTAACACGCAAAACTTGGATGATTTTGAATAACATATCGCATTAGATGTTTTGAATTGCTGAAATTAGTTCTGGATATATCACATACGGAATTCAAAGCCAAATAAAGGAAGCAAATTCTAATAGCAATCGCCTAAAAGTAAATGATAGACTTCTTCCTAGCAAAAAGAGAAAAGTTCTAAAGGCAATCGCCTAAACGTAAATTTGATTCAAATGCAATGGCAATTGTTCAAATGCAATAGCTAAAAATACAAAGTATTCAAAAATTAAATGCCTAGTGAAAACTAATTAGTAAGATCTTCAAAGAAAAACTGCTTGAATTATCTTTATTTCTTACGAAAATATATCATTCATCCGATGGGAATGGCTCCTTAAGTCATAAAAGCAAATATTGCTCTATGAAATCAAGAAACTTATGTGGAAAATGCTAAATGTTAAACTATACTACATTAATTAGTTAGACATATCAGGAATATTACCTTTATAATTGCAGTCCCCTCCATGTGATAATTATAAGGAATACTTAATTTTTTAGCAAAGGCAATAGTTATTAGTCCCAAGGGGCCTTGTCCCTAAAGGACTATTGTTTTCGTTTTGCGATTTTGCGTTGGAAACATTAAAAGTCTGAATCACTCTTCAAACTGTTGCCACCAAATCTTGCAGCCCTGTATTATATTTAAAGAAATTAAAAAATGAAGAATCTGCATAAATGTATGTATATTTCTCCAAATGGGATAAAACAAAGGTACCTAGAGCCATCCAATTTTGAATAACGTACGTTTCCACCCGAATATGCGCATCTGGAAGCCAAAATTTGGAATGTGGAATTTGATTTATTATCAATTTCTTATTTTGCAAAACTTTAACGAATTTTTTATGAACAAACTCAAGCGATTTAAAAGCGAGCAATGGCAACACTCTACGGGAAAAAAAAAACTTTTCTTCTAAAGCTCGCGGAATTGTTTATCGAGAATTCTAAAAATATACTCATTTTAAAATTATTTTGCGATATTGCTGTTGAACTGAATTTTATGCTTCAAGTGCGAAGAACATGATATTTAATAAATAAAGGTAACACACAAAACGTTAAAAAACGCCGTTTTGGACGTTATTTAAAATCTGAAATCTTCAGATTTTTATTTACTTTTAATTCAATATAAATTTTAAATTAGAAACTCATATTCAAAATGTTTTTGATATTCATAGCCCTTTTGCGCTATAACAGTGCTGGCCAAAATATATAAATTAATTGCAATAAAGACTTGTGAATAACTGAAAATATCTTGTGAATATTAATTTCTTAACATGCTATCAATGTGTATCTATATCACTGTGATATGAATACACTCATATATTGATATGATTTCTCTACTTGAATATGCTAATATGCTAGAAAATTTTTATGATCTAATTTCATATGCTTTTGCGATATATTACGCAAAGATTCAAAAAATAATATCCCTCCGAATTAAAAGACCCACTCTCTTGCCTACAGAAATAAATTCTCATGTTCCCTTCTATCTTATGAATGTCAGAAAATGTTTACCAATAATCGAAGGAACATAAATGTGGAAACCAGAATTTCTGCATAGTATAAGTAAGTTAAATCAAAACTGAAGCTCTAATCGAACTAAAAACGTCTTTTACAAATTCTGGATTCCTTCTCTCGATTATTTTTTTTCAGCTACTGCCAATTACTGTTAGCTATCACATTGCTATGAATTTATTTGCGTATTTCTACTGTTTTTCATTAAAATCGTGAATTTATTACAAAATTCAGTAGGAAAAACTTAATAACGTATTATACTGTATTGCTGTTTTGCTATTTCATTGTAGCACTTGAATTGGAAAATTACGTCTTTGTTTAGTTTAATCGGTAGAAGTAGTTTAGGCATTTTGTTTTACGTAAACTAAAAATAATTTCTTTACTTAATTTAGCTGTAGTAAAAAAAAAAGCAGGATTATATGTTTAATTTTACAGCTACGTAAGCAAGACTTAATTTCGTTTAATTATTAAATTTAATTAATTTCTTTACTCACATTTCTCGCGGGAAATAGAAGTATACTGTGCTTTCAAGGAACAAAATTTCGTTGTTTTATTTAGTCAAAACTTATATAGTAATTATATAAACAATATATGCAATTGTTAATAAATTAAATCAAAATAAAGATTTTTAAAAACATAAAAATATAAAAGCTTTGAGATTTTACACTACATCCATTGGGGCATTTTTTTAACATTTTGTGAATTACTTTTATTTATTAAATAGTATGTTTTTCGCATTTAAACCATAAAATTCAGTTCAACAACAATATCGCAAAATAATTTTAAGATGAGCATATCTTTAAGAATTTCCGATACACAGTCTCGCTCGCTGGAGATAAAAAAAGTATTTTTTTTTTCTTTTCCCCGTATAGTGTTGCTATTTTTCGTTTGAAATCGTTGAGTTTGTTAATAAAAAAATTCGGTAAAGTTTCACAAAATTTGAAATAAATAATGAAACAAATTCCAAATTTGGGCTTCCAGGTAACCATATTCGGGTAGAAAAGTACGTTATTCAAAATGTGATTGCTTTAAGTTCCGTTGTTTTATCACAATGCGAGAAACATACATACATTTATGCAGATTCTGCATTATTTAATTTCTGTAAATATAATATAGGGCTCTAATATATGGTGGCAACAATTTGAAAAGTGAGCTGACATTTACAGTGAATGAACGCAAAATGGGAAGGGCTAATAATTTTTTTTTTTTTAAATGGAATGATCTTCGTTGAAATGAAATGCGATAAAGAGGGGAAATACCGTCACCTGCTTACAGTGAGAGCCTATTCATTTTACAACCCCTCCTCTCTTAGAAAAAAAATCATTTAGAAGAATTTTTCGAATAATATTCAAATTAATTCAAATTAAATCTTAGAATAATAATTTTCTTAAGTACCCATATCACATATTTTTTCTTGCTTCTAGTTTTTTTAATTTTGTAGTTGCAAAATGTCACGTAATTTTTTAGTTGTGAATTTTTATCTGTTCCCTCTCAGCGTTAATGCTGGATTATTCCGTATAGAAGGCTGCCTTCTATATTCATTACACAGGAAAATTTCTGCTATTTTTTAATATATCTGATTTCGGTTTGGATTTATACTGGAAGAAAAGAAATCAAGGTACAAAATGAGAGAGTCATTTTTTAATTAAACTGAAGAAAATAACACTTATTCATGACATTTTGAGGAACTTTGAAATTTCAGGGCTAAACCCGCAACGCTCGGAGTGTTAAGGGCCTATATGCACTATAGTTATGTTTGCTATTTCTTGTTGAGAATGAGAAATGAGAAATATTGCATTATTGGTAACAAAATCGACGAGCATTTTAAAAACCTTTGAAAAAGAAATTTCAAATTTATAAAGAGAACTTTCTAGATCTGGGCAATTTTTTTGAGTACATTTTCCAATTCGTGACATACCTCAGGAAGTGTTTTAGTGGAGATTTCTCTGCACATCTGCTTTGAAACACTTCTCCGTATTTGATGAGTCCATAAAAATTACTGAGGATGGAGGGGTTCCGGATAGGTGCTGTCAAGATTTGACGCAGCTTCACGTGGTGGTAACGGGACCTCGGGCGCCAACCTGGGGTACAAGGAGACGGACAAGCAGATTCCCGACGCAGGTCCAGACGCCGAGAAGTCGCAGCAGATCCCGTTCAGCGGGTGGCTCAGGAAGAGATGTTTGAACTCGGCGGGATTCTAGAGAAATATCGTTTTACTGCCGAAGCTCAAGAAGTCGAGGGGAAAGGGAATAGAAGGCATTTTTCAGGAAGAGATAGTAGTCACGTCCGATATGTCTTGGCTTTGCATCCTTTCCAGCGGAAAACTATTTTGGACGATGCCAATGGTGAAAGGATAAAAAAGGGTGAAGACTGGATGAGATAACGAATGATGCATCTCGTTGTTGACTGATCTATCCAAACGATCGCAATAGGAATCCGTCTCGGTCTTAAAGGGCAGGGCATGTCTTTTTAATTTTTTTTTAAGTAGAGTTCTACATTCTGCTGGAAAAGATCCTCTGTAAAATATGATGAAATAACGCAAAATATAAAAATTTTCCTTTTATCTTTTAATCAGCGACTACATCAAATAAGATATAATTGGTGCTAAAAGCTCATGTAGAAAATTTTAATTGGTCCTCAGATTGTGTTTGCGTTTTTGAAAGAGGGGCATTAATCATCAAAGCGTATAATAAATAATAAATTAAAAACGTTATCTTCTCAATCTGTTTTAATGAGGAAGAGATTGAGCAAAGCTATGAATACTTGGAAGGAATAATAATACCGCATCCGCTTAATAATCTCACAGAAACTTTCTTTTTTTATGCATTTTAAAAGTATTGATTTAATTATCAAAAATAAAATTATAATTATCATTAATATCGATTACAAAATGAAACGCCCCATGTTACCTTGCGTAAGTAGTCACGGTATTTACAGAGTCTCATTTTTATTCTCATCACAAAATGTAATGTTTTATATACCTCGAAGAAGACTTAAAGCTTAAATTCTAAAAGATCATTAAAGCTTAAATTCTAAAATTAGAAGTGCCGGAGACCTATGGAAGATTATCAGGAAGGGAACAATAAGTAAATAAAATAACTAAAAAATTAAATAATTAAATAATCAAATTAAAATTGGAAGAAAATAGAGATAAATAGAAATTTAATACTGATTATAATTATAAGAAGTTATAGGACCTAGTCTAATTTGGGGCTTCAGCTGAAATTACAGAACCACTCAGAAGCTAAGAAGTATCTCAGCCGGTCTTTGACTGAATAAAAGCTATGATTATACATATAATGCACCGTTTCAAGGGTTGATATATACAAAAAACCATTCCTTGCTTCAGCACACCAATGAAAAAGATAAAACGATTAAAGTGTCACAAAGCAGAATACTGAAAATTCTAGAAGTAGTATTAGGATACAAAAAGAAATTTTAACGGAAAAGTGCAACTTTGAAAATAAAGACGGGAGATTCCAAGACTTTCTGATCGCGATGCCCCGTCGATATAATTCCAGTTGTTGAGCTGAAATTTTTCCTGCATACGTTACAATAACAACGTGAGAATAAGCGTTCTCCTCTATGCAAGTGAAAATAGCAGTCCTCCACGTTTGGTTACATTGTTCAAAAATTCTACAGGAGCTCTGCAGTAGGAAGTCACTAGCGCCGCACGTGACAATAGCGGTCCTCCAAGTTTGGTTACATTGTTCAAAAGGTCTACAGGAGCTCTGCAGTAGGGAGTCACTAACGTGGCACGCGCACGACCGGGATGATCTCTTTTAGCCCTTTCAGGGAGCGAAAAATTACCCCACTGTTATAAATTCATTGCATTTTCTGGAGAATAAGCCTTTGATATATTGGTGGGGTCCTTTCTTTCCATAAAAGTCTCAACCTCTGCCCAAATTTTGTGTCCAAGGCAAAGACAGGCCTGCATTCAGAAGTTAGAGTCAATTTTTAAAGCATATTTATTATTAAAATAAAACTTGTTTGCTGAAATTGGGTTAACTCACATAAGAAATGTGTCCGAGCCCTTTTATTTAAGGCTCCGGTGCGCTCCGACTAAAATTATGATTTATCTCAAAAACTAACGTATCGGAGCCGGGCTCCGCTGGGCTCAAGCAAAATTTAAGCGCTGCTTGAGGTGCACACATTGGGAAGGATTTTAGAGAAACCCGTTGGCGTTTGTAGGTACTGATCCATGGCTCTTGAATAGTTTTTTAGCATAACAAATTAAACTTGCTTTATTTATGTTTTGGCGAGTTTAATGGCTATAGTGAAAGTACTCATAGATAGGATGTCCAAATTGATGTCAAAGAATGTCACTAACATTATGTTACTCAACTTAAAATATTTAAAACCCACATTTTGAAAGAATATGTTCAATAGATACTCATTTCATTTCATTTCTTGCAAATTCGCTAATAAGGCCTTGTTTATTAAAGAAAGTGTAATTTTTCAGAGGTTGGAGTAATTGAATACACCTTTGCTTAAGAATAGAAAGAATATATGAAGAATTGTGCCAACCACTGTTTTGCCTATTCATTAAAATTTTAAGTTCTTAAAAAATATTTAATTTTTTTTTTACTTTTATAATACAGCAGATACTCTTTAAATAAAACTAGTTTGTGTTTATCTTATTTTTTATACATTACTTAATTCTCAGCTTAAAACTTGTATTATAAAAATGTCGCGCAAACATTCCAAGTGCCCTTTGAGTCTGATGAGTTAATTATTAGCTAATGATCAATTTCTGCAAGAGGATGTGAGCTTGTTGTTTCCTTTAGATGTCTGAGAATGATTTATATGGAAAGAAAGCTTGAAGTTTCTTTTTCTGGATACATAAGAATTGTCAGATATAATAAACAACACAAAAAAGGAAAAGATAAAAATAAATGGCATAAGCGCCAAATGTTGTAAGTTCTAAAGTATTCAAAAGTTGCGAAATACGAAATGTATGTGCGGTTAGAAAAACAGAACTAGAAATGTGGAGAAATCGATGAATAAATTCAAAGTTGTCTCTTACATAGTCTCTCGTCAGCTGAGTTTATAGTTAAAAAAAATCTTAATCATTAAAGAAATTTAAATGTTTTAGTTTCAAAAGCAATAAGAAAAAAGCAAAAATTGAAATAACAGTTTAGGCCCTAATCCTAGACTCTGTATTTTATTCCTGTACATATGAATTTTCTCTTGAAAACTAAAATAAATATTAAATATCAACGTATTTTCATCTAACTAGAATTATTTTCATTGCGCGTTTCTTCAAAATTAAAGGAAGTTTATCTAAATAGCTTAATACTGAAAGAAAATAATGCAGTTTGGAAGAATAATGTATTAATCAATTTTAATGTAAGAAATTAAATAAAAACTGATCTAATTAAAATTTAATGGTCTAAATTTAATACTTACTAAATCTTGAATACTTTTCTAAAGTAACAAATTAAGATTACGAATTCGAAAAATTTGTGAAATTCATTGATTTACATTAAAAAGAGTAACTTATTCTTGAATTTATTCAATATGTGTGAGTATTCAACACAATAGACGACATTATAAATATCTGGATTTCTTCTGAAAGTCAAGGTCTTTTGCATCAAGCTGTTGGTTGCTCTTAGTCACCAAACCATCATAGCCGGCAGTCGGCTTCGGATAAGAATGATATTTAAGGATGAAAGTAGGATTCAACCTTGAAGATTAACCTTAGAAAAATTAATTGTTTTATTTACGTAATTCCAACAGACTTATTTTACTCTTCCTCCGTTTATGCGGACATGGCTTGGTTAAATACGACTTGCTGTGTACGTAACTTACCTTGTAAGGTTTTAGTTAAACTAACAAAGTTTTATTTTAATTTTCCCTTTTCTATCTGTTCTCATTTCAACTTCCCGTTAGAATAAGCGCGCGTTTCAGCTTTATACTAATTTGAAGTGGAGCGAAGTTCTATTTAAACGAAAGGTAGAAACCTTTCAGTGTGAGAGAGCTTTTAGTCTCAGACCACTGTTACTCTATTCGACGTTCGCCTGACCAGCTAGTATTTGTATTCTAAGCCGTACCTCTGTTACGTTATTACTTATTGAAGAAATTCTAAGTGCGTCAGTATTAGTTAAATCTTGCTACGCACCAGTATACCTTATATGCACTGTATACCATTTAGTTTAGAGGCCAACCTCGCGTTCATAGCTCTGTGAGCAACGACTACTTAATTTCTAATTAGCTTTAGTTTCAATTAATTTGATTGTTCATTTTAGACCCAAGTGCGGTCATTCTTTTCTGTATCCCTCGCGAGTTGGGAAGTGGCTGTACATAATTGTGGTTTAATAAAAGAGGATTTTAAATCCCTCTGAAGTGTAGTTCTTCTACCACTTATTCACAGTATTCTACCACAGAACATAGCTGCATTCAGCTTCCTGTTCAAGATCAGGACTTCACGTTTCACGAAGATGTTTGCCAAGAATATGCACCGAACGCTCAGTCCTGACAACCTTTCCAGGATTCAGATTAAATTAGGCACAGTCTTAAAAAAACCTAACATGGTTGATGACAGAATTTCAGCTTAGCACATTTGTACTCTGATGCGTTTTCTTTAGGTACATAGTCTGATCCAGAATAGTTGGTTATGAATGTGTCAGTGTTGGCTACTAACTGTTCTAAATATCAAATGGCTTGAAGGATTTCTACTTACATTTCGTATGCATGACTTAATATAACGTTAGCATTTCTACTACCTAATCCTAAAAGATTCCCCCTGTAGAGCATGACTGGAGGCAACTTACAACTGTCACGAGTCATACTGGTGAAAAAAATTTAAGGAACAAAATAATTATAAAACTCATGTAACTTGAGTTTGAAGCTAAGAACATGGAACTTGCACAAGATCTTAATTTTATCATGCTTCATGGTCTTCAAAACGCAAAACTGCCAACTTTTGTAAAAAATGAATTTAAATAAGAACATGATATAAAACATGATAGCAAACATAGGAAAAGTGTGGTTACAGAAAAGTTCGTATCACAACGTTTTAGAGAAAACAGAAAAATTCCCGCAGTCACTCCTGATCAAAATACAAGTTTTATAGAGATTTTTCCTGCTGTGTATCAGATTATTCAGGAGTTTCTGCGATAAATTTGTGTATTCACTAATGTATAGCTCCTGAAGCTCCTGAAGAGTGCTAATTGGGGACTGCAGAGATGTAAGTCAGTGCCCTAGTTCCCCCACACATGCTCTATCGAATATAAACCTGGAGAATTGCAGACCACTCTGCCCGTAGAATTTCTCCGCCCTCATGATAATGAATCACTAGTGCAATGCGATGGACACGAACAATTTCATCCATTAGCAGAAAGTTATTACCGATTGCACCCCTAAACAACTTGCCATAAGGATCAAGAACCACATCTTTGTATATTTCAGCATTCATAGCTCCACAAGATAAAAATGTGCATATGAGTGCTGGCGTTCAAAATGATGTACGCTCATAACATGATTGTGCCATTGCATCAATGATTTTTACAGTTTTTTTTTTCACTCACTGAATGTGTTTTGCATACTCCAGATACAATTACTCCTCAAACAGAACAGAAACTCATCAGTAAAGAAAACTCGGTTCGATTCAGTCCATGGTACTCCTATTGCGAATGATTTCTGCACCACTGCATTTGGGCACATTTCTGAGCCCGATTAGTGGGTTAAAGCATGGGGTTTTGTGCATACAGCCCTCTTTTGTTCACCCTGTCCCTAACGATACATTTGGAAAGTCGAGTTTCCGTAGCTACAGTGAACTTCCTTGAAATATGAGCAGATTTCAGTTGTATAATTCTTTTAGCAATAGCTGCCAAATAACGCTTTCGATAGTCTATTCTGGCACGTTTTTTCCTTAACCTGGTTAGTACCTTTAAACGTTTCCAGATTCATAACATGCCGCTTTTGGCTATTTTTAGGTCTTTACGGAGACCTGTGTCTGTGACTGTGCTGCTTCCATTTTCTCAACTGTACGCCGTTTCTCACAATACGTCAGATGCTTTCTCAGCGACATGTTCCATCTTTCATTTATGAAAATTTTATTCAGCTACTTCGACAATCCTTGAAATTAAAATTTAAATCACTCCGTTGCTCTCTTTTCCACACGTCAATAAAAGAGCATAAAAATGGGCCCATTTCTGTATAGCGAAGGGAAATCTTACTGGTGATAATTAATCCTGAGCTGCTAGCCAATGACGTTGTGCTACCAAACAGTAGACAGATTGTAGAAACATTAGGTACTTTTTGAAAGCAGGAGAGATGAAAAATGAGCACGGCCTTCGCCAAGACTCGAACCGCGGACCTCTCGAAAACGCGCCGAGCGTGCTGCTCACTATACCACGAAGGCATGCGAAGAAGGCGGGAGGTATATCTTATATACTCCCCCTTTTAAAGGGCGACTGGGGATTAGGGGACCCAAATGCCAAATCCTGGTGGTGGAGAATCATCATCCACCACCATTTTTAGTTCGAGATCCGCTGTAGAAACATTAGGCATTTTTTTAAAGCAGGAGCGATGAAAATGAGTAATGCCCTCTCCGGGACTCGAACCACGGGCCTCTCGAAAACGCGCCGGGCGTACTGACCACTACACCACGAAGCCATGCGAAAAAGGTGGGAGATATACTTTATAACATTGGGAATTTAATGAAATCTCTTGTTATTGAATTCAACACGCATACAGCATATGCACCACAATGTCCTCTGTACAAGAGAGAAACCGAAAAATTTAAAGCTGTCACAAATTACGAAATAGTCTAAATCATACTTCATTTTGATTCATCTACGTAATTTAGACTTTAATTTACTTAGTTACTCTTCTCTTTTTCGCATTTTTCAATTGCAAATTATTTTAAGGGATGCCACATTTACCACAAATCATTCAATGCTAATCAAAACTTCACAGTTTCTCAAGAACCTTAACTGTCTTTAGTGTAATCTTAGAAGATGCAAGGAAGCCACATCTTCACTTGTGCAATTCGTTTCGGAATCCGATTATGATATCTTACTAATCCAGGAGCCATATAGCGTGAAAGGAGAGGTAAGAGGGTTCCCTTTATCATGGAATATCTTACATAAAAACTTACGCAAAGATTTTCCAGTCCACACACACACACACACAAAAAAAAAACATGCATTGTAGTAACAAGAAAACAACTAGACCCTATTGTATGCAAAATTGATAGAGACATTATAACTATCTCATTTAATTCAGGTACAGTACAACTATGCATTTTTTCTTGCTACTGCTCGCCCGCAGAAGAAATTGAAAGAAATCTTATACATCTTGACAATATAATTCAGAGTGCTCCGACTGCAAATCGCTTTATCGGTGGGGATATGAATGTCTACTGCGTGCAATGGGGATATCCAAAATCAGATTTTAGAGACGAACAAGTAAAACTGTAAGATACTGGACGAGGAAAATAATTCGGATCATAAGTTCAATCACTTTGAGATTGATCTCATGATTTCTAGCACCGGCACGAAACGTTTTCACATAATTGAGTCGGGCATCAAGAAATTTAAAAATCGCCTTGCTAAAGAAAAAACTTCCATTATGAATGGCTACAGGGATGGCAACCAATTAAATGAATTCTCCAGTAACTTTTTCCAATCATGCAAAGAATATCCCAACAGAGCTTTAAAATTAAAACTTCAAGAAATAAATTCACTGCAGATTGGTGGTCAAAAGAGTTGAAGGCAGGAAGGAATAAAACTAAAGCCTTAAGGAGGAAAATAAAATCTGTACTAGATGGCAACTTCAGGAATGCTGTTTGCGTGTGATACAACAAGTCAATAAGGATTTACAAAAAGAAAATTATAGAAGCCAAATTAACTTCGTGGAAAAAATTTTGTTCCCAAAATCAAGATACGTATGGCATCCTCTATAAATTAGCAACAAGGAAATTCTTCCACAAAAATTACGCTTCCTAACAAAGATCACGCCAGCAAAAATACTAATATTCCTGATTCCCAGATACTATCGCAAGCAGCAGCAATCAAGATCCTTGACGCCATCTTCATGGATGACAATTCAGAAGACAACACGCCCGAGTAGGGAGAAATTAGAATTTCCGGTTTCTCACAGAATGGTACAGAAGACTTCCCCTTCACTCCACAAGAAATTAATAATATTATCTAGCACCTCAACAATAAGAAAGCTTCGGCTCCGACTCTAGAAACAACAAAATTCTAAAAATTATAGGCAATTATGACCCAAGAATCCTTCTTAATTTCTTCAATAAATGCTCAGAATTATCGACCTTTCCCGAAAACATGAAGAAAGGACAAATAATACTTTTTGAGAAGAAGGATAGAGACCCCGAAGATCTTTCTGCATTTAGACCAATAAACCTGCTGCCTGCCGTAGGAAACGTTCTAGAAAGACTATTGCCAGACGGTTGAGACATCACTTCATCAAAAATCAAATAATCAGTAAAAATCAGTACGGATTCAAAGCCAACACAAGCATCATTCATGCAATAGATACGAGGGTTGGAACTTTAATAGTGGCAACACAGCAAAGAATATCGCGTATACCACACGTGAACTAGATACCTACTTTACATCTCCGCAAAAAGACTCGTCCTGCCTACGTCATGCGCATGCGGAGTGACGCGAAGAACGGATCCTTGTATTAGCTCGCGGTCTAAAGTAAGTGTTGTCAGGATGTTTTCAAAACAAGAACAACGATGTTGGATAAAAATTGAATGTGCCAGAGGTCGTACAACACGACAGTGTCATCAAGGGCTTCAAGAAGCTTGCGGGAAATCTGCATTGCTTTACAGAACCGTAGCAAGATGGGTGAAAGCATTCAATGAAGGACGCCAAAACGTGGCAGACATGCTGCGGCCAGGTCGTCCGAGTGTCAGACCTGCAAGCTGTTGCCGGCCACACTTTCTGCAAAACGCCCCTCTCATTTTGCATGACAATGCTCGGCCGCACGCAGCGCAAGCTGTGACTGATTTGTTCAAGCGATGGGGCTGGGAAGTGCTTTACCATCCACCATACTCCCCAAATCTAAGCCCTTGTGACTATGACTTAATTCCTAAGATGAAGGAACCACTTCGTGGCACTCGCTTCCAAACTGTTCCTAAGATTCTTGCGGCAGTAGACCGGTCCATGCAAACTATCAACAAATCAGGCGCTGCTACAGATATTCTGCGACTTCCACATCGTTGAAAACGGGTTGTATACAATGCTGGCGACTATATTGAAGGACTGTAAAACATGGTGACATGAATCACTTTTGTATTCCTTGTAAATAAATAGTTGCCACTATTAAAGTTCCAACCCTCGTATAATACTGAAACAAATCCAACAGAATAAATCAAAAGGAGAGCATAGTGCACTTATTTGTGTTGATTTTAAAAAGTGCCTTCGACTCAGTATGGTGGCCTTCAGTATTACATGCACTTAATAAAGCCAACTGTCGTTCTAATCTTCCCAAAATTCTCATACATTACTTTCATAATAGGGAAAGCATATTCATTCATAACAACATGCTAAGCAGCAAAGCAATTACAACAGGATGTCCTCAAGGATTAAGTGCTGCCTGAGTGTTGATTTCTGGGCCGTCATCTTTAATGACGTCTTGAAGTATGAATTCCTCGATCATACGAAGGTCTTCGCGTTTGAGGAGTACATTGCGTTGGTTGTTAATGGCAGGACTAGAGACATCCTCGATAGGAATGTGAACTGTTTTCTCAAACAACTTAACGCCGAATGACAGAGGTTGTAACTCTACATTTCGCAAGAGAAGTCCAAGGCTGTACTTTTTAACAAACCAGGCCAAAAGCTTTTAAATGAAGCCCACCTTCATCCTGGAAGGAAAGAAAATTAAGATTACCTAAGTCCTGAAGTTTCTAGATGTCCACATAGACAACCAACTGAATTTTATTTATCATCTCACGGAGACTTAGAAAAAGCCAATTCAAATCGCTAATAACTTCAAAAAAAAAAATGCAAGGCAGCAACTGGGGACTTTGTCCTCATATTCAAAAGACTTTATATACAACAGTAATATCAAGTATACTTAATTATGGGGCTGCAATCTGGGCGAAAACTAAAACTGGCAGAAAAGAAGAAAAGGAAACTTTCCGCGATACAGAGACCTTTTCTCCAGAATATCTGCAAAGCCTATATAACGACAGCTAATTACTCTTTATGCATTCTTACTGGGATATCTCCCCTTCATTTAATTGCGACAAAGGAATCAATAAAAGCCAAAGTACTCCAGTTGAAAGAAAATACTTACCTGAATGGCGCCACCTTTCTTGCATCAAAATATGAGTCTTCAGCTATAGCAATGACTTACCATCCTGCAAAATATTGTAATTTAATAATCAATACGAACGCATCAGCAATCTACAGTCAAGATTGTCCAAGAGCATTTACAGACGACTCTAAAATTCGTGGAGAAATAGGCGTAGCTTTAATAATCTACTCATCTTCCTCTATTCCAAAAATATGGCAAGGAAAATTATCTCCAGAAAATTCTGTTCATCAAGTGGAGCTGTTAGCAATTCAATCTGCAGTAAATACAGCCATCGCAAATAATTTCAAGGCAATGGCAATATATTCAGATAGTCAATCTGCATTATATGCCCTGAAGGACAGAAGTAATAAGAACCAAGTGGTTCCAGGATATTCAAAACACAATAAGCGCCCACTAAGAAATCCAGTTTTTCCTCAATTGGGTGAAAGCCCACAACGGGAATGACGGCAACGAGGCGGCTGATCTCCTTGCAAAGACTGCAACGAGTAATATCAACAGGGAGGTGATGCAAGTCCCATATAAAATTTACACTGAATGCAATAGTCGACTCAAAGTGGCGAGAAGAATGGGATTTTGCATTGCAAGGCAGAAGAGTCCACAATTTTTCCCCCGAGATCTGACAAAGAGGCATTGCACAATGATTATGTTCTGAATCAATATATCACAGGGCACGGTCTTTTCCCCACCTACCTCCATGACAGAGGCATGTGCCCCACGGATCTCTGCATATGTGGAGAAAGAGGTGTCCCTGGTCATTACATTATTGACTGTAATCTGACAGACGGTAAACATCTGATTAAGCCTAACAACAATCTAATGCTATTTAAAAAGTACGCAATAAAGAACAGACACCTTAGGGCCAAGATCAGAAACATTCTTTTACATATCCAAAGACTGTCTGGATATTTGTCATATCTAATGCTTACGCATCTCCATAATATTACTAAAATGTATTTATTTAAATTTTTATAATTTAATGTCCCAACAATTTCATTTTTCTATACGCAATGCTGATGCGCGGGAGTTCCAAGGACTTACTAGTTACACCTTCCGCCTTAGAAAGAACATTTATTCATACATTTAGACTTTCGGAAGCTTCAGTTGGTAAATTGGCAAGGACAGTCTCTTCTCAGTATGATTTGTGTACACTAATAAAACCAGAACTCAATGATCTCAGAAAGTCCTCTCAAGCGGTTGATGGTAGAGAAAGAGGGGCGGAACATTCTCGGACCACCTTCCCGGAGTGTTCTCCCTCAAAATTGTTGTGGAAAGCTTAACAGTTAGCTAGCTTCAGCCATACCTCAATTACTTGTGGTACTACGGAGGTGCTGGCCGATCTTCTACCTATACCTGTTATTGAACTCAAACTAAATAGGGAAAAAAAGAAAAAATAACAGAAACAGGGGTATGAAGAAACAAAATGCATTTGCAACATGCTTATAGATTCGATAAATGTTTCTTAATGTTTAATTTTAAAATCTTATTTGATATAAAATGTAAGTATATTTCATAGAACTAACCCAGTTCAAGAAATAAAAGATATTTCAACATTTGAAAGCTAGTTTTTAGCCCAGAGGGCCTTAGACCCAAAGGGCTATTAGTCTTAAAACTGCATTTTGCGTCGTTTCACCTTCTGCGTAGATTCACTTTTCAAACTACTACCACCAAATATTATCGCCATGTAATATACTTAAAGAAACTAAATAATGAAGCATTTGCATATAATCTGCATAATCAGCTAATTTGTAAAAGCACCCATATAGCCTTTAAGTCAGCCTTCAAGTTATAGAATTGGAATAATTTCTTTTTTAACGTCTTCGACAAGTTTTTCTATTAAGCGGAAATATTAGAATTTGGTTGATTCTGCAAATTCAGTGTTTTCTGAAATTCATAGAAGATACTTTTTTTTTTGTTCACTTTTCATGACTACTAGATTCTAATTTTTGCCCTGAGAAAACGTTTTCCCTAATAGATATTTAGTTTGGTTTATTTGATTATGACAAAGCAGACGAGGGATCTGTCTAAGAGGAAGGGTAACTTCGTGGTGGGCTTTTAAAGGGAAAGTAACTCGTATACATGTTGCACTTAAGGAAAGCCACAAAAACTCCCATGCAGCCAACCCAATCACTCGGATTCGGACCCCGAATCGAACTATAAGTGTTCGATGACTTTACCGCTGTGATGCTGTTGGCCTTCTAGTGGATGAAATGATCAAGATTTCTGACATCCTTTGTAGCTGGTGGCTTGTTTTAGTTATGAGTTCAGCTAACACACGTCTTAGTATTTAAAAATGGCATGTCAGCACTTAAAATCTTGATCAGATTTATTGAACTGAAACTCAATAACAAATTTTTCCGAAAAATACGTTCTTTACAATAGTACAAAGGACAATGTTCCACTGATTGTTTTTTCTCCTTTTCCTCATACTCAAAACAAAGCTACTGATGCAAATTTTACCCCACCCTCGTAAAATATTGAGGCTACCTATATTCAACAAATCGCTGAACTGTTCTATTTCAGCAAGAAACCTCTCGTTGAAAAAAAGGAGTGTTTTGGAAATTTTCTTATTTCGCCGCGTATCGCTAGATGTGAGAGGACCATTAGATATCAAGGTGGACTGAAATAAGCGACATGTGCCATATCTTTACACTGAAAACTGCATGTTAAAAACAGAGGCGGAATGGTACGATTCCGATTGAATCCTTAAGTTTAACAGGTCAGTAATGATTTACTGACCTGTTAAATATAATTTTACATTCATTATATCAAGGCTGCTCTGTTAAAAGTATCGATAAGAAGTGAAACCTCTTTTGGCAGCTACGTCCCTGATGTAACCACTTCCGGAAATGTCCATGATTTCTTAAATTTGCGAATAAAAATTTTGGATTGATAACTAACCATATTATACTCTAAAAAGATTGTTCCGCAGCCAAACTAAGTATAAAAAATACTTACTAAGATGACCACTTAATTATCCAAGTTTTGCTTTAAATTAAAATGCTTTAGGGAGAGGAAATCAAGAATTCTACAAAGACAAACCAGCAAACATAAATCATATTTTAACTACTGTAGGCTTATTTAACCATTTCTGAATTGTTAATTTATTATTTCCCTGTATGACGTGATTTGTTACATAAATTATGATGGAGCGCTTTATGAATAACTCATCATATTTTTACACACAACTCATTACGTAAAACTAGATTAATGTTCAAGAAAGCCCTAAACAATGTAGTTTTGTTTTTGACATTAATTTAATTCTAATTGGACAAGAAGCATGCTAGTGTAAAATTTCATATTAATCACAAAATCGGACTTACAATGGCGTAGATTTTGAATAAAGTTCCAACGATTTCTTGGACGATCAAACATAGTTTCCTCTTCTCCAGAGACAAAAATATTTCGCCATCGCGCGAAAAATGCCAAACATTTCATATGGAAACCAATGACCGAAGCAAAACGAATACAAACTGATAGAGATACTACTGTTATGTAACTCTTGAATCTTGATATAAACCCTGCATAAGAGTATTATTGCGTAAGAGTCGTGGTGGTAGCCGCTTAGATGGTATAGTGGTTCAGGGAGCCTGACTGCGATACCAAAGGGCCCGGGCTCGAATCCCAGAGAAGGCGTGGATGTAAAACTGTCTGTCCGTTCATAGGAAGCAGCGGTGGTCGCCTATTAGGTTCCTCCACAATAAATTGGCCACCACTTTTGGCCTTAGTAGTGGCCAATGCCGTTGGGCACTGTCGTTATAGGTAAGTGTCCGCCATTGGGGGGAAAATGTCTTGGTGGATTGTATTGAATTGGATTTGTACAGAGCTCAGGGAGGAATCAAGTATTCAAGACAGGAAATCAAGAATACAAAAAATTCTTATCAATACCTATTCACAACTGGCGAACACTTTTAGGGAGTAATGTAAAGCTTTCTTTTGATCTATCAATGTTTTCCCAATCCAACAGGCATGAAACACGGTAAGACGTTGGTTAAAGTTATATCTAAAAGTACATGAAATTTCGGGCCATTATAGAATATCTTGAAACGAATTAAATAGGACAGCATATGATATTCGTATGAATTCATGCCAGGCAGTAAATCGCATGTATTGAAGCACAGAAAACTATCATTATGGTATGTAACACATTTGAATGTATATTTGCCAAATAAATGGATTGATTCCTGTACAGTTTTATTCAATTTAACTTTGCCTTCTCACTGCTCGTGTCAAGTTTCATGACGACTAAACAATTTTATTGGAGCAGTGAATTTTTTTTTTCCTACGCAGAGTGTTCTTAAATTTGGAAGAAGCACAGAGTAAAATAATTTTTTTTTTTAGTCCAAAGAGGAAATTTGCCTAGAAGAATTTCATTTTGGGATTTTGCGTTGATTCACTAAAAGCGTTGTTTCACTTTCCAAATTGTTGCCACCAAATATTATCGTCCTTTATTATATTTAAAGAAATTAAATAATGAAGAATCTGCATACATGTATGTAGTATGTTTCTCGCATTGTGATAAAACAATGGTACCTAGAGGCATCCACTTTTGAATAACGTACGTTTCCACCCGAATATGGGCACCTAGAAGCTCACATTTGAAATTTGGAATTTTTTTTATTATCGATTTCATATTTTGAAAAACTTAAACTAATTTTTGATTAACAAAGTCAAGGATTTCAAAGCGAACGGTGGCAATGTTGTCCAGAAAAACATTTTTATCTCCAGCGCATGAGACTGTGTATCGAAAATTCTAAAGATATGCTCATTTTAAAATTACTGTTACGGATTTTGTATTTATTTAGAATTGCAATTAATTTTTTTTTCCTGTGCAAAGCAGACAAATTTGAAGAGAAAGCTACGTCGAAAAAGTAAAAATACAAGATCGCCTGCATTTAATATTTAATACACTCTTAGACAAAAAAACAGACGCACCACTACGCACCGAGAAGATGTAAAGCAAATTGGACACAAATTGATATGCATACAGGTTTCGACGGAAAATGCAAAATTTTACATTTTGGCTGCCAATAAATGAACGGTTGTCTCTATAGCGCATCTGATCTGCGCAACTGGCAGGATATTTAAGAGGCGAAATTACGATTCCAGGTCATAAATTCTTCACGAATTTCATTCCGTGTACTCTGGTAGACAGTAACTATGCCTCGCATACAGGTGCGCGAACGATATACGCAGATGTCAGAATTTGAGAGAGGTCGTGTAGTTGGGCTTAGAAGCCGGTTGGCCTTTTCGGCGAATAGCTCGACATTTGAGCAGGAGCGATGCCACTGTTAGACGATGTTGGCAGGAATGGGTGAACCATGGCCGCACACAGTGTCAAGAAGGAAGCGGTGGGCCTAGAGAAATGACAGAAGGTGAAAACCGAGCAATCGTCAGAGCGGCATTCACAGCCCCAGATGCATCATTATCATCGATTGTACGTGCAACTAGTGCTTCAGTGACCGCACTGAAGACCGCAAGGACCATTCATAGATGGCTCACAGAAAGGGGGCTGAGGTCACCGCGCCCCTTGCGCCGACTACCATTGACCTCTGTACAACGTCAAGCCGTTTGCAATGGTATCGGGCTCATTCGCACTGGAATGTCACTGATTGAAGTAGAATGGTCTTTAGTGATGAGTCCCGCTTTGAACTGAGCCCCGATGACCAGCGAAGGTGAATCTGGAGACGCTCCGGACAGAGGCGTGATACCAACCTGACTGTCTTCCGCCAGACAGACCGACAACCAGGAGTGACGGTCTGGGCTGCCATTTCATTTCATAGTAGGACCCCTTTGGTTGTCATCCGTCGGAACCTTACAGCACAGCGGTACGTCGACGAAGGTCTAAGGATCGTTGTGTTGACTTCATGTCACGTCACCATGGGCTTACATTTCAGCAAGATAATGGCATGTTTCTACTGCTTGCCTTAGTGCTTGCCGAACATTACTTTGGCAAGCAAGGTCGCCGGATCTCTCTCCTATTGAGCACGTTTGGAGCATTATGGGCAGGGCCCTCCAACCAGCTCGGGATTTATACGATCTAACGCGCCAGTTGGACAGAATTTGCCACGATAACGCTCAGAAGGACATCCGCAACCTCTATCAACCGATGCCAAGCCGAATAACTGTTTGCATAAGGGCCAGAAGTGGACAAAGGCGTTACTGACGTTTTCACTTTGTGAAGCTTTATCACTTCAATAAATTCTCCAATTTTTCTCAAACTGCAATCATTTGTTTTTCTGTACATGTGCATCACTTCTACGGATTTTCGTCCCATTCGAACACTTCTTCTTGGTGCGTCTTTTTTTTTTTTTTTTTTTTTTTTTGTCTAAAAGTGTAAGTAAATATCTCGCAATTGCTGTTGCCTTCAAGAAAAATCAAGAAAATAAATTTTACCAGCATGTTCTTGTGAATAATTAAAAAGTTTATAAAAGCCGAATTAAAACACCTCAGCTGAGTTGTTGTTGGTTTAAGTGAACTTTCAGATATTGTGATGTACAAATATCTTTGAGCAAATATTTCAGCATTTTGTTTTATTTCTTGTGAAAAGAATTTTATTAACTTTTTAACGACTTGTGCATTCAATCCATTATGAATCTGTACGCCCGCAACACTTTTTGGTGCCAGAAGTGGGATTCGAATGCCAATAACAAGAGCGATGAAAGAACATTTGAGACAGCTCGTCACTGCTTTTACTGCATTCTAAGAAATAATGGAAGCTGGCCAAGCATCATTTAAAGAAGACATTAAAGATATTGTCGAAGAAGAGATGAAATCTATTAAAGAAGAGATAAGAGCTGGCCAAGAATCCTTTAAAGAGGAGACGAAAGCAAGTCAAGAAAGGATGGAAGCCGGTCAAGCATCTGTTAAAGAAGAGATGAAAGCTATTAAAGAAGAGATTACCTGTATAATAGAAAGCAAATTTGAGGCTATGGAAGGCAGGATAGACGCTGTTGAAGAAAAAGTTGCAGAAATTCAAGAAAGAGTTTCTGCTGTGCAGCAACGAATCTAAGGAAGCGTTTCAGCTGTCCAACAGTGAATCGAACAACAAATTGAAGAAAAAGTTTCTGTCGTCCAAAGACATATCGAACAATAAATTGATGACAGGGTTTCTGCAGTTTCCAAAGAAGTTGATAATTTTAAAAAAATCATAGCAACGCCAGAGAGCAATTTTGATGGATTTAAATTTTTTTCCATGCCTTCTCGTTCCTCCCTGAAGTTATCCACATACCATGAGAAGACATCCTGGCAAGTGTATAAGATGCAATTTTCAATAGTGGCGGATGCGAACGAATGATATTTTCAAGCTAAGGCCTGTCATCTCGTCGCTTTTCTGAGAGCAGATGCAGAGGATATCCTGCAGACGCTTCCCGAAAACCAGACACTAGACTTCGAAGTTCTATCCCGTGCGAATTTTAGCTGCGCTTCGGGGAGAAATGTTTGAAAGACTACAGTAGGCTTCAATTAAAATCTCGTCAACAGAAGCCCACTGACACACTCCAAGATCTCGCCACGGATGTTGAAAGGTTGTCTCACCTCGCCTTTACGGAGTGCCCGAGAGAAACAAGGGAAATCCTGTCCCTGCAATACTTTATGGATGGCATCCGAGATCCTGAAATACAGAAAGCTCTGAGAATGGCCGGATGTGAAGGATATAAAAAGTGCTCTAGTATACGCTGTGAAATTCGAGGCAGCCCAGCAAGCAACTCTTAGAGATCGCCACCCAGTCAGAGCAGTGCGAGTCCACGAGTCAATGGATCAGTTGATGGCTCGTTTAGATGATTTATCCACACAATTTAATGCCTTGAGACGGTATATTGGGGATAAGAAACCGACCGCAAAGTGCTGCAGTACTTTAGGGCACATGCGAAGGGGCTGCTGAAAACCCCAGAGCACGGAAAATAAGACGGACGATATAACCAGACAATTAAATGCCATGAGATGGAAAAGGAGTGACAACAAACCAAAGTGCTGGACATGCAGAGCTGAAGGCCACGTGCGAAGGAATTGCAGAACACCCCAGAACATGGAAACTAAGACCATTTCCCAGCAACGACGCAGGAAACAAATTAATGGCCAGATCGCAGAGAGGAATTTGAAGGGTAATGAGAAGATCCATTTTAAAGAGCTCAAGATTTCTGAAATGAGTGGCAACAGTAATGGACTGTCCTTCAATGGGCATATCGATAGAGTTGCTTGCAATATGATCATTGACACAGGAGCTAATACTACCATCATTCGGAAAGATTTAGCTCAACAATTTAAAGATAAGCTCATTTGGACGCTATCCTGTGTTACCCTTCAGACTGCAAATTGACATAGAGGGGAAGTTAAACGTGAACATCGAGCTTGGAAGCGCAGTCTACCATCACACGGCATATGTGGCGGATATTAGAGATCTTGCATATTAGGATTGGACTTTTTAAAGAAATACAATTTTTCCTTTGACTTCAAAGATAACCAACTGTTTTCAGCATCAGAGGAGATAGCTATCCATCGTCAAAAAGGATCCTCACCTCGAAACGCCGACGCGTCGTCTGAACGACCGTGCTCAGAAAGCTGCCGAAATCATACTAGGGTGGAAGAGAAACCCGAGACTACCGGCAATTCTCCATCCCAGATGCTCATCGGTCGAGACCTTGTCTGCCTTGTGACCTCCTGTTTGGTCGCCCAACAGATGCGCCTTCATCGCCTGAAGAATACATTTAAGATGGCTAGGCCAGTTTGAAGTGATGCGCCGTTCTGCATGAGAGCAAGTTAATTGGCGACGGAGAAGATGAAGACCCGAAGCCACACCAGAGCCACTGGACATAGTTTCAACGAAGGAGACAAGGTGTGGTTGTGGAATCCTGCTCGACGCAAAGGACTGTCTCCGAAACTACAGTCACCTTGGGATGGTCCATACTCAGTCCTAAACAGGCTGAACAACGTCGTGGTTCGGATCCGTAAGTCATCGAATTCTAAGCCTAAAGTCTTTCCTTACGACAGGTTAGCTCCTTAATATGGCCATAGTACGTAGTGTATATAATTGTAAATAATAATGTAAATAGTATAAGACCATGGTCCGTTTTGTATTTAGTATTTTATAGTATTTGATTGGTATTTAGTATTTGATTTGTATTTAGTATTTAAATTGTATTTAATATTTGATTTGCATTTAGTGTCTGATAGTATATGATTTGTAAAGTTACTTATTGAAATTGTTTATTTCGTTATTGTAATGTAATGTTTATTATTACATTGACGCCTTAGTTGTAAGTTTGGTTCCCTGTCCAGGGATTGTACTGCCCGGGACGTGCAGTCCTTGGGAAGGGGGCAGTGTTACCGATTTTGTACTTATTTAGTACAAACAAACAAACAAAATCCGTATTTATTTAGCTGTTTATTTAGAATTGTAACTAAAATTGTTT
>KK115094.1:165226-232108 GCA_000611955.2 Stegodyphus mimosarum | reverse complement strand
TTAATAAATAAATATCTCGTAATTGCTGTTGTCATCCAAAAAAAATCGAGAAAATAAATTTTACCACAATGTTCTTGTGAATAATTAAAAAGCTTAATTAAAACACCTCAGCTCAGTTGTTGTGTTAAGCGAACTGTATTGTTTACTGAATGCTGTTATTGATTGTAGCGAATTCGCTGTGAGATAGAATTAGTTCCTCTGTTTTGAATTGAGTTCTGTTTAACGTTTGAGATATTGTGATATTGCACGAATATCTCTGAGGAAATATTTCAGCATTTTGTTTTATTTCTTGTGAAAAGAGGAAATTTTATGAACTTTTTAACGACTTGTGCATTCAGTCCATAACGAAACCGTACGCACTCAACATTATTTTGCGTTATTGCTCTGGAACTGAATTTTATGGTTTAAGTGCGAAGAACATGATATTTAATACACAAAGGTAGCAACCAAATTGTTAAAAAAAACGCCCCTTTGGACTTAATTTAAAATCTGAAACCTTTCAGATTTTAATTCTTTTTTTGGCAATATGTGGGTTTCCTGACTCCGCCTCTTTGAAATGTTTCGGAACAGTTTTTTAATCTGCAACAAGAAAAGACGTAAAAATCGGTATATTTTTCGGTATATTTTTGTTATTTCCTTTAGGACATTTGTTTAAGGATTAATCGAGTTTTTTTAAGTAATGTGAGTTCTTTCTTTCTTTCTTTATTTATTTTACTGAGAAGTCCTTTTGTATATTTAAAGGCAAATTTCGATCATTTTATTGTATACTTTTGCGCATATATTGCGGACTGCTTACTTCCACATTCTCAATGAGTTGTTCATAGACACTTTTCTTTGAGAGCAGACGCGGGGAGTGCCCAAAATAAAGGTGCAAATTAAAAAAAAGAAGGACACTGGATTCATATGCCAATGAATTCTTTATTCGTTGGGCTCCAGTCGTAATCATTCGAAAAAGCAAAAATAAAACTGTGCTATACAGGAAAACAATGACACATTTCTTAACGTTCTAGACGGAAGCTATATAATATTGCAATAAATTAGAAAAATTAGTGCACGTTATTTTATTAGACTATGTAAAAAAAGGAATATTATGAAAATTATTTAAAAATATTAATTTTGAAAATTAAATATGTATTACAAAACTAAAAAATTATATAGATTAAATATAAATGTAAAAAATAATCAGTTGGAAAAATATTTACCTATTAAAATCTATAGCATTAAATTAATTTATGAGATTCTTCATTTCACTTATGAATTAACGATTTAAAAACTTGCAAGTTATAAAAATAACATGAACTTTGATCTCGTTAATTCCATGCCTAGTGATGGTTTAACAACAACTATGCATAGGATTAACGAAGTTAACGTAAAAGAACATTTACCTGCATTTCCGAGTCTCCTACACCTCTTCACAAAGTGAAAATGTTTTGAAGCAATCGATGTGTGAGTGCAATGAACTATTCTTTATTCACTTTTTATACACTTTTTATTTCTTTTACATACTTTTCCAGTTTAAGCAGGAAAACACGATTTACAAAAGTTGAATTGAGCGGACTAATGTCATATCTCTTGTTTAAATATAACATTCTCCACTTCAAAATAAATAAATAAATGAATAACTGTTTCGGTTTATTATTCAAAATACATTCTTAATTTGATATTGTAATTCATGCTACTCTGCAATGTTTTACAAATTTTAGTTTTCCCAGCATTCAGTACCTATGAATAATAAGAGATTTGCATTTATGAAGAAGCATTTTCTCTGAAATACACATTTCGAGAGTATTTTTTTATTATTCGAAATTCGTATATATTCGTATTTTTATATTTGTATATTCGTATATATTCGTATATTCGTATATATTCGTATTATTCGTATATATTCGTATATATTCGGAAATTCGTATATATTCGTATTTTTATATTATTCGAAAAATTTTCTGTTTGCTTATTTACTTTCTGATTCAGTTATGAACTACAAACAATATTCAAGAGCTTTCCTCTTGCCTCATATATTATAGTATCCTTCTGGTAGACCCCCCAGAATGCGGAGATAATAGCTTATTCCATAGCTACTAAATTTTCGAATAACGTAAAATTTATTGTCGTTCATGCATAACATAAAAATATTGCATATTTTCCAAACATTAAATAGATTAATAACTAATAAGGTCAGAATAAAAAAAATACGAGCAGTTGCATATGGCAATAAACTCAGTGAGTTACGAGCAATGACATGAACCTTAAATCTAAATATGGAACAAAACAGTACTGTTTACTAATTCAAGTCACTTGAGAGCTCGAAATAGGGAAATAGGCTGATTTAGAATTCCGGTTATGACGTAAAAAACGTCACTTCCGTTACCTCTTAACAGGAACCGGAATCTCGTGTCGGTGGCGGTTGGTTTCTAATCAACATGGCGGATGAGTTGACATTCAGTAGCGAAGCTGTTTTGAAATACTTGGTGGATAACGGCGGTAAAGTTAGCAATCATGATTTAGTAAAACATTTCAAAAAGTTCCTAACAGGACCAGAAAGTCAGCGTAAGTTTATATTAGTTATTTATTAAAGATTTATTTTATATCCATGGTGCATTTATTCGAAGTAGTTCAAGTACTTGTCTAATAAGGTTTCATAAACCCGTTATGTATTGAAAATATTAAACGTTTTCCGGGTTCTTGTTTAGCGGAGCGAAAACATTGCTTATAGTCTGGAAAGATTGATAGATATCATTCATTTGATATGAATTTCATATATTAATGCAGTTTACGATATTAATAGTTATCGTGTGTTGTTTGTTTACATTCTGTTGATGGGAATAATACAAGACATATTCGAAAAACATTTATTTATTTGTAATTTTTAGACCTTGGAATGTTTTGAGTTATACATTAAACATATTATGAGACATAATAAGTGCTCCATTTTTAAGAAGTTTCCTGTCATTTTAGGAAGTGTAAAAAACTTAGCATTTGGATTTTAGTAAACATACAAGGCTGAATAGCTATAGTGCAGTTGAATTTATTGAATTAAAAATATGTTAATGTTTTTATGCATTTTTAAGAATAAAAAACTTCTTGAAATTTCATATTATAATAAAAAGCCAAACAGTTTTTTGCTGTACTTATTAAGAAATAGGACATAGTTGCATAATTTATATGCAGTATAATTAACTGTAAATATATGAAACGTCGTTTTTTAAAGATAGTGAAAGTAAAGGGAATTTAATGCTTTTATATTCTGGTTTAGTAAATTTCACAGTAAAAAAAAATAAAATTTTTGTGAAACTTTGTGAATAGAAAGTTAAGTTATCAGGACTGAGTGTTCTGTGCATACTTTTGGTGAACATTGTAGTAACAGTGTCAAGGTCCTGATCTCGAACAGGGAGCTGAATGCAGCTATGTTTTGTGGACGTGGTAGAATAACTGCACGTAAGAAGGGTTTAACATTCCCCTCTATTTAAACCACTATTTACAGCCACTTCGCAACTCGGAAGGGATAACAGAAAATAATGACCGCACTTTGGTCTAAACTGAACAATCAAATAATTTAAAATAAAGTTGAGTAGAAAATTAAGTAGTCGTTGCTCTCAGAGCTTTAAACTCGAGGTTGGCCTCTATTCTAAACTATCAATGGTGTGTAGCAAGATTTGGCTAATACTAATGCACTTAGATTACTTCAATAAGTATTACAGTAACAGCGCTAAGGCTTAGAATTTAAATACTAGCTAGTCAGGCGAGCGTCGAACAGAGCCGAAGCGATCTGAGACTAAAAGCTCTCTTACACTGAGAAGTTCCTTGCTAACTTTTAAATACAAAACTGGGCTCCACTTCAAATTAGCATAAAGCTGAAACGCGCGCTCATTCTAACGAGAAGTTGAAATAAGAACTTACAGGAACAAAAAAATTAACATAAAACTTTGTTAGTTTAAACTAAAACCTTATAAAGTATGTATGAAAATATTTATTAGTTCAATTAATGCTTAGCAAAAATTCACAAATTTACAATATTTTTTTCTCTGAAGGACATAACATAATTATGATACTGAGTAGTAAATAAGTAGAATTTAGTAAATAAATAGAAGCTTCTTCCTCGAAGAATTTATTTTTTTATCTTAATTTTTATACTTGATGTATATATTGTAAATAAAGCAGTCTGTTCTATTTAAACATGTGCTTTATAGGATGAAATCTCAAGTACTTCTTTCTTTATCTCTGGCCTTTCTAGAGAACATACACATCAATGGCATTTACGTTTCCCATACTGTGAGGATATTGCCATCACAGACATCTGTGTCTTATACAGGGTCTGAATCTGAGTTATTGGTATGGTAAACTGCCACATTGAATGGGATTGCTTATTTTAAATATCAGATGATATATAAAAGATTTATTTTAAAAACATTAAAATTATGTAGTGCATTAATATTTTTTAATCATGGATGACAATTCGCATCTGGTTATAGACAACAACAAATGTAGGAAAAGGAATGTTTTATTTGACAGTATTAATTTATCAGTCAATAAATATTATCAGGTGTGTTGTTCGGCAGCAACTTGTGCTAAATTTTATTAGTTAGTTGAATGAAAAAGGTACTTGCGGATTATTACAATCATTTTGGTGCAGATTGAGGAATTTTATGGAAGAAAAAGTACAATGACTTTTATTGTAAAAAAGATATGTTGCATAAATACATATTCTGCATTTCAACTGTGTATTCCAAAAGACAATTCGTAAACCTGCTTACAAAAAAGTTTTTGTTGTGGGAAAAATTTCGTAGGGATCATTTTGAAAAAGAATTCGAAGCATTGTTCCTTTAGCAATTTTGTGACAAAATAATGTATTTGTGATTAAATTTCACCTCTCTTTCTTTTATTACATGAAAATCCCTCAAGCACAAATTTAAAAAATCAAGTTCAAGACAAAAATATAAACATAATTTTTCTATAAAAGAGATTGGAAATTGGAATACAACGAAAAGAACACGTACAAAAATGACGATGAGGGAAAATAAATTTATTTGTCATGTGTGTAGTGTGTAGTTGCCTGAATAACTGTTACGGGGGTAGTTACCAGAATTTGGTGTATTCTGAAGTTTTGATAATTTTTGCTAAGGTGGTTATGGTAATAAGTAAGTACCAAAAAAAAATTGGTTTAAATTTTAAGGCTATTCATGTATTCTGTTTCTAAAATGTGCTTTAATTCGAATACTTATATCTTTGCATAAACAACATGATAAAATTTGCTGTTTAAATATGGATCCTCTAATCACAGTTACAAAATTATTTGCTATCATAGATATGAGTTGCAAATTTATTCACTTTACATTATAAACTGAGTTTAAATAATTGAAAATGAAAGCATTTTGTTAAAATTTAATTGTATGTTTTGGTACTTAAGTATTATTCCGTCGACCACTGGTGGATATTTTGGCAATGGTCGCCAGTCATGAATGCCGAATTCTAAAGAAAGTAGTCGTCCATAACTGGCGTTAAATCATGTTATTTGTCCAGATGACGGGATAATATGTAAGTATCTATTTTTTTTTTCAAAAATATTTCCTTTACCATGGTGAAATTTCTTTATTGCAAATTTATTTTCTGAACTGATAGAATAATATGATGGTATCCATGTTTAGCTTATTATATTTTACATACTAGTCATTTGCATTCTTTATGTATGTAAATAGTTATCAGCCTGTATGTTTTCTGGTACTTTTGGATTACATACAACTATACAAGAAGTCACCAGCCCATTCCTGATTCTACAAACTGGTAAAAAATCATTTATGTGATTTGTAGGTACCAATCTGTTCGTAAGTACATTGTTGGCCATTAACATTTTTACACCATGAAGACCATATGTAACACAAATGCCGAATTTACATGAAAGGTACTTTATGTTGAGATGTGCAAATGTTTATCATTCCAATGCCACATTTGAATGTAAATTATTTGTGTAAGAAGGAAGAACTACCAGTGCATGTCTGACTTCGACTGTGACAGTATTTAATAAGGCTATTCAGATTGCAGTTTATCATTTGGCGATTTTCCTGCTCATGTTGGTTGAGATCCCATTACTATCAGGTGATAAAGAATTAACTTTTGAAGAGGGTCATACTCAATAACTTACAGGCCTCAATATCTTCAGCACTAGGCTACCAGTGCCCAAGAGGACAAGCATGTTGTTCTCTTGGCTTTGCAGTACCGTAGAGCCACATCACGTACCCTGAATCAGAAGCTTAGCTGGTATATAGGACAACAAGTGTTTGCACAAATAGGGCAATGATGTCTGCAGCATCACTCATTATCAGCATGCCGGCTATTGTTGCAGCTTTCCTTGATGCTGCAGCAGAGACAGAAACTTCCACAATAGTGGGAAAACAATGACACTGCACACAGGAGTGGCACCATGTTGCACATTTAGACAAATCTTGATTCTGCTTAAGTTATCATGATGGATGTATCCATATGTGGAGGCTAAAGAGAATGGACATGGCCAGCTTTTATTCATCTCATGGTATAGGCCCAGCACTTAGCATAATGGTATGGGGTATCGTAGGATACACATCCCAGATGTTTCTTATTTGTATAGCCGGTAATGTAGACAGCTACCATTGAGGTCTGCAGCATGCCCTGTTTTCAAAGCCTGCATGATGCCATCTTTCAACATGATAATGCATGACTGCATGTTGTCTATGCTGTCTTGACCTTGCTTGATATAGAAGCTACTAGACTGTTGTCCAGATCAGCACATTCTCCATATCTCACCTGGTCATGGGTTGCAGAGAGACTGGTCTGGCACTACTTGCCCAGATAGTTACTATAGTTGATGAACTCTGGTATAGAGTTGAAGCTCTGAAGTTCGGTATTCGTTATCCAAGCTCAGTTCGACTTATTACTTAGCTGGATTACAGCTGTTGTTGCTGCTAGATGTGACAGCTTTGTGTACTGAATTTTACATGCTATGTATTCCAAATCACTTGCATATTTAATCACGCATACTTTATATGCACAATAAATAAAATTCTGCTATTTGCTTTACTTCTTGGTGTAATGGCCACTGTAATAAAAAGATAGTGTAATAATAAAAAGATGCATTTTACAAATATCAAGAACTTTTTTGAGAAAAATTATAAATCTGTATGAACATAATTTACATTTGGGGGCTACTGATCAATGAAATAACAGTTAAATATAAATCAAGTAAGGCCCAAACATGTGTATGGTAAGTGTACACATGGATTTGCTGTTGTCATCTGCGTAGTTAAAAATAAACCAAAAATTCTATTGAATGTTGAAACCAGAGATGTGGCTAATCAGAAATTTCTGCTTTCTACTGAATTTTTACTGTAGATTTTTATTACAGTAAAATAAATGAATTACGAAATTTGTACAATAGTAAAATAAATGTACATATTTAATTATAACTAATATTGGTAGATTTGTTTTTATATTGTAAACATAGTTTCCTGTAATTTCTTAGATGGCTGTTTTATGAATGAGTATTTATTATGAGATTTCCTAATAGTTAATTTTGTTCTGCTAATTTCACATTTTTATGATTCTGATAGAAACCATATGTAAATGTTATATTTTATGCCTTTAGTACTGTATTTAATGTTCTCGATAATGTAGCATAATTGGTCAAAGAAAGTCACTTAAAATGTGTTTTAATGCATTAATAAAGACTGTTTTAAAATTCTGTGAGAATTTGACAGTATGGTAATGTATTGAATGAGGAAAGAACTTATATGCTTTTCATTAAATGTTTAATCGGAATTAAAGTTGTAAGCCTATTTAGCAATAAAAGTAAATGTATTAATATATATAGCCATTTTTTTATTCTAATAATGCTAGCAATCATAAATGCATGATTTTAAATTAATGTCAAGTTACATAACATGTAACATACCAAACCTCATTCATTAATTTGCTTTTGTCTTTAATTTAATACTCGTACAGGACTACCAGCTCTAAAGTTTGCATAGGATGAGGCAAAAATGCAAAATAGCTTAAGGTTATGAATTATATTCTGAATTTTAAGAATGACTAGATAAATAGAGTATTTGAAAAAAGTAGAATTGTTATGCACTAATAAAACATATCGTTATTCAAAATAATGTTCTTGTGCTGCAATGCACCTTTTTTTAGAAGATGAAAATTCTATTATATTGAGAAATATTCACATTTTTTTTTTTTAACTTTCAGCTGATGCTCGAGCAGTATTTAAAGAATATGTGAATGCTGTAGCTACAATTAAACAAGAAGATGTAAGTATCATTTTCTCATCTTTTTTTTTGTCTTGTTAATTACTTATAAAAGACTTCAAATCCAAATTGCTTTACTTATGTATGTTACTTATGTATGTTATGTTACTTATTTTTTAGCTAACACTGGCCATAATTTTGATATTTTTGGCAATGCAGGACAAAGAAATTTTCACATCCCTGGCAATAAGATCTCTGGACACCTTTAATATAATATTAGCAAGATGTAAACAGCTTATTTAAATTCATTTTTTGGTTTATTTAGCATTCTTCTCCATTAAGCCCAACATCCCAAAGCACTGCTCATGTACTCCATCTTTTAATTTGGTGCTGATTTTTGGCAGTAATGTATCAGTAAATTTGTCTTACTGTTGCAATAACCATCAACCAACCTGGTTGATGTAATTAAGGCTGTCTGCCAAGAGAAGGATGCCTGCTGGAGAACTTTCTAAGGGAAACTGACTCTATTCTCATTGCACATAAAGCAATACTAAGAAAATACTATGCAACCAGCCCACTAGGATTTAGTTGTTTGCTGAGATTTGTGTTTTATCTTTGTCATGTAGGTGGTAGCAGGTAATAAACCATATGACAATTGAAAAGGGGATCCACTTCTTTCAAATTGATTACCTTCTTTCATTTTGACAATTCCTTTAATCAGTATTATGCTTCCACATTATGCTTTTGTGAATGATATGCAGTTTCACCACAGTAACTTCTGTTTTATTAAGTTTCTAAGGCACCTACTTATAAAATTGGGGTGAGAATGAGAAAGGTAAGAAATAGCAAATGAAGCAAAATAAAATATGAGCAGAAAAGGGTATGATTATTCATGAACTCTGTCTATATATTTATTGACAGGTTATCATAGATGTTCCAATGAAGTATATTAATGAAGTTATATTTTTATTATATCTTTGCTAGTTATTCGATGACTGCTATATAGGCACACCATTATTAACAAGTTATTGTTGTCATCATTTCATTGCTAGTGTAATACCATTAATATTAAATTAGGATCCAAATATGATAAGTGTAGGTTACTATATAAGGAACCCTTTATTACATAGATACATTTTTCAAATGGTGTATTTATTGTATATTTTAGTTTTTATCTATTTTTTATATATGTTAAATATTTAGCACTCAGAATATGTGTTGTTTAGTCTTTCATATATATATTTACTTACAATGTTATCAAAGTTCATTGTATAAAAAGGGAAGAGAGATAGAGGTTTTTTTAGAACATTACTAGGTGTATTATCATTGTAACAATTCTAATATAGAACTGCACAAGGTGGATAGAAGGAAAAGGTGGATAGGATAGCTTCTGCATTTTCTTGTGTATGTGTGTGTGATGAAGATAAAACATATACTTGCATAGTAAAAAAATGTGTCTGTCTATATATTCACACATATTTATTTGTTATACAAGTATATAACTGTTGATGTTATTATTTGCTAATTGTTTTACTTTCGTTTTTTCATTAGGGGTTTTCATGAAACATTAATAGCGATCATATATTCAACATCTTTCCTTTCTCTGAAAATTGCTTCATGTTTAATTGTGTCATGTTTATCTTATTATGTAAGCGTAACTGAAGTTAATAACACTTTTGAAATAGATATCCCATCTTATTTTGCCTTGTGTTTACAAATATAATAATATGAGTGATATCATTCTATTTTTTTATTGACATTAGAAACTTCTTTTAGTGAAGATTTTCGAAAGTTTTTTGGAACATTAGAATATTAAGTACCAGTCACCCACTACTATAGCAAAAATTGCCATTGCAACAACATTTTGTTATACTAGTGACTGAAAACTTGTAGGTTGTTAATTAAAAAGCTGATCTACTACTATTAAAACAATGTATAAATGCACTCACTTCCAAAAGTTAAGCATGGAGAGGAAAATGCTAATTACCAGAAGCCAATCACAATTGAAGAGGATGCAATTCGCTGCAGAGGCAGATGGAAGTATGCAAATATGTTAGATAACAGCCAATCGCGCTTTCATGTCAAGAAATATGCAAAAAAGACAGTCTTATAAGAAGCCAGCTTTATGAAGGGTTACAGAAGTTAATTGTAAGTGCTGATAGAAGGTGTTTAAAACTTTCGTACAATTTGTTTTCAAGACATACGTGTTTCTATGACTTCCAGGAGACGAATGGACGATTCTGAGCTTTGGCGGGCTGTGGGGCGCATTGAAGCAGTACAGTCGATCACAGATGTTGCTCTTTTCTTCGGCGTTAAGCATTCTGTAATTTCACGTTTATGGAAACAGTTCCAAACCACACAGACAGTTGTCCGAAGGCCCGTAGCCGGTCGCCCAAGGATTACAACCCCCGCGGAAGATCGATATATTGCTATTGTAGCCAAGCGGAATCGCAGAGCGACCTCCACACGTGGGACATCTATGGTTACAGCGTCCATTGGTAAGGGGATATCTGCAGCTACTGTAAGCCGAAGATTACATATGAGTGGACTGTAGGCCCGGGTATCTCGAGTTTGTATTACTCTATCCGTCCAGTCAAGAGGGACACGATTACAGTGGTGCCGGCAACATGTCAATTGGAATGTGTCTGACTGGGGCAAAGTCATGTTTACTGATGAATCAAGATTTGCTCTGGAGCCAGATGATAAGCGTATAAGGATATGGCGTGAACAGCGAACACGCAATCAGTTCCAAAACATCACCGAACATCACGCATTCCGAGGCGGAAGCATTATGGTGTGGGCAGGGATTTCATTAGGATACCATATCGACCTGCGCATCTTTAAACGGGGTTCTTTGACGGCTGTTCGGTATCGAGATGAAGTCCTAGAACCCATTGTGAGATCGTACGCTATAGCAGTTGGCCTTACTTTTGTTTTAATGGACGATAACGCACGCCCCCATAGAGCTGACATCATCGATGACTACGAGAGTGAAGGGACTGCGCGTATGGCGTGGCCAGCATATTCGTTTGACGTTAATCCTATTGAAAATCTTTGGGATGCTCTCGGCCGTGCTGTATCTTCACGTTTCCCACCTCCAGCTACTCTTATTGAGCTGGAAACTGCTCTACAAGAAGACTGGCCATTGCTTAATTCTGCGGTGGTTGACCACCTAATTGAAGCATGGTCACAAGGTGTAAACTTTGTATACAGATGAAGTCGGATCACATACCCTATTAATGTCGTTTTTTTCATTTTATTCTGTTTATTTTCTCTTTATACATAATTCTGTGTAAGTCTCCAGTATGTCATTATCTGCCAACTTACAAAAATTTAATATTGTTTTCATTTCTGTATATAATTATTGATTTTGTTTTATGCCTAAATATATATATGCTACTTTCCTGCCGAATTTTGGGTCAATCAAAGCAGTATTTGTTAATTTTTTTGCATTTTACATCTTCGTGCTTAACTTTTGAAAGTGAGTGTATTTAGTTGCAGCACCTGGATATTCCTAATTTTATCATGCTATCCCAACTAACATAAAGTTTAATCACCTCTGCTGTATATTGTCAATGTACAGACAATTCTGTTTAAATTCTTAAACACTGGAAGTCCAGGAGACATGGGATGCTGAAACGAGCTGGTTTTTGTGGAATAGGAGTGGAGCCATTCATTGAAGCGTAGAACGAAAGATTTATTATATCTTTCGCTAACTAAAGTGACTAGTAAATTATATTGTGTTGACCAGAGTTTGTGTTATGAGTGATACTGAATTGATAAAGTAAGGCTTGTTATTGTTGTTTGACACAAATATTCTATATTGATGAAACTCGAGACACATGAGGAAAATGGTGGTGCTGAAGGGAGTGAAATATCTTTCGTTCTTGATCTTGAGTGGTGACATGCTTGATTTTCGTATTTGGAGTATTTCACTATCAGAGTACTCGAGAGATTATATGTAATTATGTTATTCTGTATAATTATTAGGTCATCCCGTACAGTTTCTTTATACTTTTATTTTTCAAGATTAGTATAAAAAAGTTCTTTCTTTTTTTAATCTAAAATATACTGTCCTTCATCCTCTGCTACTTCTTATTAGTTACAGTGAGATTTTATTCCACTAAGATTTGTAGGACGTCTTTATCGAGCTCTACAAATCTTCCAGGCTCATCTTCTGGCTGTACCTTCCATCTCGGAATTTTGTAAACCACTACTGATACTAGCTTGTAGCACACTTATTGTCCGATCCTCACGTACCAAATATTTGGCGCCTGAAGAGCACTTTACAAGAAGAAAGTCTGTAAGTAAGCTCTCCGGAAACAGACTTTTAGCTGATCGACACCCATCTCAGTGCAGATTAGCTGAAATTATTGCTCTCAGATCATTCTCTAGACGTCAATACGAACCATTTAATTCTGATGCTTTCAAGCGTATCTCAGTTATTAACCTCAGCTAGAATTTGTAAACAGCGGATCATGAGTTTTCCTTCAGCTATCAGGAAGAGAGATTCGACTGTAAAGAGTGAAGAAATACTTGTGAACAACTCGAGCTATAGAACAGTTCTTTCAGAAATGTTTTTCTTTTAGCCCGTGTTGAAATTTGTGATTTGTCTAACCCGTCTGTTGACCATTGCCTTTCATGACAGGTGAAGAGACCTTCATGGGTCTGTTGCTTGTAGCCGGCTCATTCTCTTACATGTGTTGAAATGTGGTAATACTAAACAATATACCCGAAGCAGCGTACGCCTACTAAACAAATTCCTGCACAAAGTCTCTTATGCTTGACCTATCTGGTATCAATAATTCTTGGTCGAAGTCTACTGTGAAACTAATATTAACTTTATGAGCTGGAAAATCGTTCTGCGGTTGATATCCAGGTATCTGTTATGTACATTGATTATCATAAATTGAGGAAAAATTACGATTACTGAAAACATTACATGTAGAATTTTATGAAAATTACCGACAATGTAAAACAAACAGTAAGGTATCAAATAACATAAAAAGAAATTAGCAGACAATTATGGTAGTATAGAAATTAGCCCGTGTATAAAATGAACAAATCGAAGGTGTCAGTTTGCTATAGGAAAAGTACCTTCAATA
Source organism: Stegodyphus mimosarum (assembly GCA_000611955.2). Classification (NCBI taxonomy): domain Eukaryota; kingdom Metazoa; phylum Arthropoda; class Arachnida; order Araneae; family Eresidae; genus Stegodyphus; species Stegodyphus mimosarum. Next base: position 218,790 of record KK115094.1, on the reverse strand, counting down.
TGGAATATGATCGCCTCTAGAAGCAATACAGCACACACAGCGATGTGTGATGCTTTCAATTATGCGGTCTACCAGTTCCGTATGAAGCGACAGCCATTGCTCTTGCAAAGCAGTTGTAAGCGCGGCAAGGGTCTGAGGGGGCGGATTGAGAGCAGCTAGGCGTCTTCCTAAAGCATCCCAAACGTGCTCGATAGGATTCAAGTCCGGGGGATCGAGCTGGCCCCTCCATGCGCATAATTGTTTCCCGTTGAAGATAATTGTCTACGATGCGAGGCCAGTGTTGTCTAGCGTTGTCGTCCTGTAACAGGAAAACATCACCTATTGCCCCGGCATATGGGCGCACATAAGCATCAAGGATGTCATCTCTATAAACCTGAGTATTCACGGTTACCCTTGGAAAGATACCGATGTCTGCGTCCACCCAAAGAGATGCCATCCCAAACACAGACACTGCCTCTTCCGTATGCGTCTCTTTCACGGATGTTTGACGGATGATAACCGATTCCAGGTTCTCTCCATATCAGATAACGGCTACAACTCCTTTTAGATTAAACCTGGACTCATCTGTAAAGAGAACAGCCCTCCATTGATCAGGCATCTAGTTAACATGTTGTCGTGCCCACTACAAACGGTCCTTCCTATGTCGTGACGTGAGCAGCACGCAAATGGCTGGTCGCCTCGCATACAGACCACCTTTGTGACGCATAGTTGACGTGACCTTGTACGCACAGTTGACGTTGAGACCAACCTTCCGGTGGCTGCAGCAAGGGAAAATCTAAGAAGAGTCGGAGTAGCGGTTCTGTTCCTCCGTGCACATAATGTCAAGTATCGGTCATCGACACTCGTCGTAGCAGCTAGCCGTCCTTGGCTGAACCTCCTAGGTTCCGAATCTATGGTTTGAAATTGCCTCCAAAGTCTATGAACCGCAGAAGGACTTACATTTAGCCATCTAGCCACTTCTGTTTGACTTTGTCCTGCCTCTAGTCTCCCAATGGCTCTCCATCGTGGTTCTGAAGGCAAATGATGCCTAAAGATCATTGTTACGAAGTGGCTATCACAGATTTCTGATGTCACTATCACAGTGAAATATGTGAAGGCTTGCTCTCAAACATGGACTTTTATGCTCCTCGCAGATGACGTATTCCGAGTGCAGAGTCACTGATTTGCATATTGCAGTTTTACTCAGCTACTCTTACTTGGCAACATATTCAAATTTTACACGGTTTAGCTTTTTGAGGGAGTTATCGCTATTTTTGTGATTTTTCCTTAATTTATGATAACCAGTGTATATAGTGTACTAGTTCATCTTTAATTATCTCTTATTAATTTTAACTTCTTTTCGTATAAAACTAAAATATTCGCATAGACCTGCTGCTGATAATTTTACCAGTTTCCTATAGCCATTTTGTGAGGTTGCGTTTTGACATGCAATATAGAATTGAAGGGTGTCGAATGAGAGGATGTGTAGAAGATTGGATATGCTGAGAGCGATTGGCCGAAAGAAATGGCGAGTTGGCTTTGGAAATCTGGCCATGCTGAAATCGTGTTTAATGAATGAATTATGCATAAGCAAATCGTAAAAAAGTTTCAACAGCAAATTGTCATATTTTTAGGGCGTGGCTATCCTAGATTTAGGGAAAATTTCTATCTTGTGTCTAACTGTAATGTAAGGCTTTTGTATTATCCCCTAAATGTTACTCTTATTATTATTTTAGTACATCAGAATGTAAATATTGTATCAGAGGACATTGCTATAAATAGTCACTTCTAGGTTTTATTTGTTGTAATCTTGTGAAAGGGGGGGGGGAGAAAACTGCATCTTCACTTGTAAAAAGCTGTGATTGTATCATATTCTATTTGCTGAACTAAGTCAGCCTAAAAAGAAGGACACGAAACTGTTGTGGTGTCTTATTTGCTTAGTATCGTGTATTGTACACTAATTACACGGTATAACAAAAAAAAAAATCGACGCACCAAGGAGTTGTCCGATGGAGACAAAAATTGGTCGATAGGAAGAAAATAGAATGTATAGAATAGAAAATGATTAAAATTTCTGAGCAAATGAATGATTTATTTCAGAGTTACATAGTTACAAAGTAAGGTATTGACCAGCCTGGATGCAAGCTGCCACACGGCGTGGCATAAACTGCTAAAGCTCCCGCATGGTCTTCTGCGGTATTTTTTGCCAAATTTGCTCCAGTTGTTGGATTAGGTCATCAACATTCCCTGGTAGATGTAGTCGCCTTCTCATCATATCCCAGACATGCTCGATGGGAGAAAGATCTGGCGATCTAGCTGGCCAAGGAAGTGTTTGTCAAGCTGTAAGACAGTTCATAGCGGTGTGCCGTATGTGGTCTGGCATTATCTTGCTGAAAAATAAGGCCAGGATACTGCAAAAGGAACGGTAGCAAAACAGATCTCAGAGTGTCGGCGACGTACCTCTGTGCTGTAAGTGGGCCTCTAATGACGACCAAAGGGGGCCGGCTATCGAGAGAAATGGCACCTCAGACCATAACTCCTGGTTGAGGGCCTGTGTGGCTGTCCAGAACATCTTCAATGATCGTCACGACACAGCTGGAAGCGGGATTCGTCGCTAAAGACTATACGTCCCCAGTCAGCCTGATTTCAACCCGATCGAGCGAAGCATCACTGTAATCTGGCTCGACAGTGTGCAGAGGTGAGGTGAGTGGCAGGTGGCGTAACGGTCGGTACGAGCGTAGATTTCGCTCTATCAGCCGTCTGTGAATGGTCCTGGTGGACACTCGTGGCGGGTTGCACGTCTGTTGGTCGATAGCGATGAAGCAGGCGCTGTGACAGCTGATCTGACAATCACTCCGTCCTCCCGATCTGTTGTGGCCTTAGGTCGACCGCTACCATCATGACGTTGAAATATGCCATTGTCCACCCATTCTTTCCAGCATCTTCTAATCGCCGCATCGCTTCGACTCATATGACGAGCGATTCTCCGATTTGCCCAACCTGTCTCTTTCAGTCCAATGATACGGCCTCTGTCAAACTCTGACAGTTGCTCGAATCCTGCGGCGAGGCATTTTTTCAGTTTTCAGTCGTTGAAATGTATCCTAAATCACAATGCAACAGAAATTTTTAACAGCAGTTCAAGAACAGCTCCTTAGCTACATATGCTGGATGTGCAGTTCCGATGCGCTGGAGATCGCACTATTCATTCATTGGACACCAAATTTTAATGATTTGCATATTTGGTCAAAATATTTACGCATACGAAATTTCAAAGAAGTGGGATGATTCCTTCTTGGTGCCTCGATGTATCTTAAGGGAATAACTTAACGTATTATTTCTCAAGAAGTGGTCTTCGAGGTTGTTTTACTGGTGCCTAAAATTTCCTGTTTAGAACAATCGCTGAGACATAGCAGTTTGATTAATGTCTTCTAACAAGGCACAAAATAAATACGTGCGGTTCCCTTGCGCTGGCTTTTTTTATTTGGAGTTAGATGACTACATTTAAGCACGAGTTTCATAGAGAGAATGAGTCTTAACAGAGGAATTTGAAAGACCAGATTCTCTGTCACTGGGGAGCATAACTAAATTAAAAATTTTTATCCGATAAGCCCAATTATGTTTTGTTTCTACTGTTGTTCATGTTTAAGATACACGCTAATCCACTATCATGTTCATTGTTGTTTTAATATATTGCTTTTCAAATATATGGAAGAGGAATCTTATTCAATCCATATTTATACATGATCTGCCCAAAAAGTTCTGAGACTGGATTAATGGAAACAAGAGAAAACTTAAGATAGAGGTTGTGGGATTCATTTAATTTATTTAACTGTTAATTTTATTTTTGAAGCAATCTTTCCTATTACTCTAGTTTTTCAACCCACGCTTTTTTACCGGAATGTTAATGAGTTAGCGTTTCTATATTCAAATGAGGTAGAAAAAAGGGATATTATTTAAGGGAAGGTTTTGGAAAGTAAATTCAGAAAAAAAGAGAGGAGTGCGTGTTTTGCTGCCTGAAGGCCACGTTGCTATCTTTGATTAACTAAGCGATTAGATTTCTGTGGCGTTGAGACTTCTAGCCATTAGGCTTGTTTACGTTAACTTTTACGAGCCTTCCTATGTGCTAAGGCTGTTAGGTTAATTTAATTCTATTCTGTTCTAAGTTGCTTGTTACCTTTTTGAGGTAAGCCAGAAGTGTTGGCTTTTGTAAGCACGGGTCGGAGGCATTTGTAAAAGCTATTGAGTTAATAAGGGTTGTTTACACCTTCTCTGGACATTGTCGTACTTAAGGATATTTCCTACAATCTACTAGCATCTCGTTAGTTTATGCTTGCTAAGAATACGAGACAATATAAGGTTTTAATGTTTCAAGTATTCTACATAATCTCCTCCCACTTGAGTACAACGCCACCTGAGTACAAAGCAGAGAATATTCATTCAGTCATATGAAAACTTATAAAAGTCTTTGTTTGAGATGCTATTCAACTTACGTGCGTCTTATATGCCGAATACATCATCATAACATTGACCCGTCATGTGAGGTTTGTTTTCGGGAATAAGAAAAGTTAGTCGAAGCTAAATCGGTTGAGTATGGAGAGAGGCTGAGAACTGAGGTGTATTTTCTTCGCTATAAACTGCACCACAACTTCAGCCGTGTGAGCGGGCCCCATTGTTCGTGCAAGAAGATGAAAATCATCTCTTTCCAATGTTCCAGAAGAACTCGCTGAATCCTCTTGCACAATTGATCCATAAAACTGAGAATTTATAGTGGTGCTGACCACTGCATTTAGAATGCTGACGTCTTTTATAGGCGAGGAAGGAAATCTGTCTCTGAATTTTTCGAACAAACGGTGTATGTCATCATGTAAGCAGCCCTTGTAATCAGGCATTCATTTATGAAAGTTAAACAACTTATTCAGTTAATAATTATATAACACGTTTTCCAGAGACCGTAAAACCTGAAACACGTTATTTCCAGACGTATCTTTCTTATATGCATAAATCCATTATTTGTGGTAGGAAAACTTTGATTGCTGTGCGGCATTTGCGTTTCAGTGTTCTGATGCATTTTTAGTTTTGCTTTTGCTGCTCTTTGTATCATTTCTGTGGAAAAGGGTTAGGCAGATGGCGTATTTTTCGCCGCATTATTTGCATTCAACATTAAAGCATATGTCGGGGGGGGGGTTTTTTTTTTTTTTTTTGTTAGTTCCGTAAGTTGATGCACTACTTTTTTTTGTGTTTAAACGAATTATTCGTTAGAAGGTTCTGATAATGCGATCCGATTTGAATCCCTGCTAAACTCCATAAGAACCCTTTAGTTTCTATGGAAACCGTTCTAAATGTTACAATTTTTTTATCGAAGAAATTTAAGCGTACTGAAATTTCTAAATGAAATATACGACTTTCGCATATTATTAGTATTTCGCATATTATAGTATTAGTGTTGTTTTGTGGTTTTCTAAATAATACACGAAACATATAGAATTTTTATGTGCTGTGAATAGCTCATCACATTAATGGAAGGGAGAGACTGTGAAGATTTTTTACATAATGCAATCTGAAGGCGTTCTTGAGTGTGAAGTGTATTAACATATTTCATAAATCTCCATAGAAATCCAACTATGGCATTGTAAAACATAATGACTTGATTCTAATTATTCGAAGCTGATAACATATTGAATTGTATTTGCATAATTGCATTTTTAGACACACACTTTTTATGAAAAAATTATGTTTAAATATGCTTTGAATAATTTCATGCAACTTTAATGTTTTATTGTCAGTCACATGCGACTTAAATGCTTTGCTGAATGGTGTGCCTGAATTTAAATTCCTCTATACGAGTACAAAAATTACAATGTTGTTGCAGTTTTAATTAAGTATACCCTCATTCAGAATGATTGTATTGTAACTGAAAGCTCTCATATTTGAGAATTTGATCAGATAACCCATCTGCACGGCAGTTATGAATGGTAAGGAGTTATCTCTTTTACTTGATGGATATTCCTTTCTAAGTGGTTTACAATGGCCGAATAAATAAATTTACTGCAGATTGATAATTTAAACAAAATTTGAATCCCGGCGAGAGATTTGATTGCATGGGTGTTTTCGTGATTTTCTATATGTGTAATATGATTACAAGCCGAATTTCTCGAGAGAATTCCTCCATTAAGGCGTCTTTTCTTAGATAGGAGCCCCTCGAATGTTTTGCCTTGTTTATCTAAACAAACAAGCAAACGAACGAAATCTATCCTTAATTAGAGATAGATCTGTATTGTTTTAGTTTATTAAATGAAACCAACCATCTGTATTTTTCAGCTGTATTTTCGAATTTTTTTAATATACATATTTTGGGAATTTTTACCATAACTTTTTTTTTCCTCTCCAGGGAGTTAAATATGTAGTTTTAAAGAAAAGATCTCGCAATGAAAAAAATGGAGTTGAATCTTTTGCTCCTGAAAGTTTAACCAAGGTACCTGAAGATTCCCTGACTGAGGCGAAGAAGTTCAAGTTATGCAATGAAAGTGTTAATTCTTCTCAAAATCAGGAAGGCTCTCATGTTGGTATCTTGCACAGCCACTCTAGTCCTTCCATTTTAAGCATGGGTCCTACACAGACGACGCCACCTGTTTTATGGAGCTCTGATCTGCCTCCTGGACATGTGCCTCAACCGCCACCTAGACGCAAGCATTCCATGAGAGGGAAAGAAAATAGAGGTGCTAAATATGAAGAGAGTATACGGCAATTAAATGAAGGAAAGGAAATTAATGTAAGTTACATCCTGCTTTAAATATATTGTTTAAATAAGAGGTTATATTTTCAGGCAAGTCTCATGTGCTTTGCCCTCGTATGCTTTACCATACTCAAATAACCTAATCGAACTTAACCTTATGTAAAGGACAATATGTGCTTTACGTATAAAATTTAACTTCGTTTGTTAAGTGCATTATATGATCTTAAAAATATATGTGTTTCAATAGACAAAGCTGTAGATTAAAAATAGTATAAACATGTAAAATAGTGCTTGCTGTAAACTATTGCTAATTTTTTATTAGATGAAATAGAGCGCTAGTTATGTGTCACGCCTTTTGCTTTTTAAATGGTAGCAAAAAGTTCGTATACTGCATTTCATTTAAATGTATTTATTAATAACTGCGCATAGAATGACTCCGTTATTGAAAGCGAAAATTATTTGTGAGTCATGAGTCATAATTAAAATCCGTATAGTTCCTAAATTTAATTCAAATGAATGTGTAATTCTTTAAAGACAGTCCGAAACGTTGATTCGTCTGCTTCCGGCGGATGTTGGTAAGTTCCTATCCGTTCCAGCTTCCTCTATGTGTGAAAGTCTGGGACCATTGACCAGTCGTTTCTGATACGTCCGTCCTTTTAAGACACTAATCAGTCTTCTTACATCGGCTGTTACTTAGAACTTGAGGTATGAAATTTTGGCAAAAATAACTTTATTTGATGTTTCAAACCATTTTTAAAAATTTTTATAGGTTTGTATTTATGTATTTGAAGGACTTAAGAAAATATTTCTTAAGTACATAAAACACATAAATATGAACTTTTCAGTAGGTTGTTTTATTTAGGATAGTTTCTATAATTGTTTATTGGGGCGTTGAGGCAAATTTTGAAATTAGTTTTTGACTCTCTTCTATCTGTCCGAGTTTCTTGAAAGTTTTCTCACAGCGGATTTGTGATAATTAATGCAGTATTTCACTTTATTTGTTTAATGGTTAAACTTTTCTTACGAATCCTTATTTAACAATTTTAAGCGTTGCAAAATTTTGAGCTTTATACCATGAGACACACCGAAAAGTAGTCTTCCAAATAAATGCTTTTTGGTATCCCTAACATAAAATGCCGAATTTTGGCTTATTTAAAGAATAGAACGAATAATTATGTTGCAGTTGCTAAGAGTGGTGGATCTTTTAAAAATAGATTTAATCTTTAAGTGCTAGCAGGCTGATGAGGAAGGGGTCGAATTTCTAAATCAAAGAGAAATTTGAAGGAACTAAATGTAATCTTACGCCAAATTAGAAAGAATATATATATATATATATATCATTTTTACTTTCAGAAGCAGTGATTTCTTTCTTCATTATTTGTCTGCACTGTATGGCTAAAAAATGTGAATAAAATTCATTAAAAAAATTTTAAATTACAGGGTTTTCAAACATATTGAACCAAAAAAAAAAAGTGAGAAAGAGAAAGAAACTGCGGTTATAGTATTATTTTTGACCATGTATGACTAAAAATAAAATGGCGAAGTTTGCATGAATGAATTATATTGAAATATTAAGAGAATTTCAAGGATTACTAGAAATGGCAGCATAGAAATGACATATTTGAGAATGATTACGTTTATTTCGCTGTGAATTTCTCATTGACAGCTTTGATTTTAAACCTGCCATTGTTACGAGCCCTACAATTTTATTTTTAATTGCGGTATAATAATAATTTTTTTGTAGCTAAAAATAACTGTTTTTTATCTTTCAGTGCATCTGATTTAAGCCATTTTATCTTTTTAAACTTATTTTTGCCTTTCAAAAATAATTTTCATTCTTCATTATTCAGTATTTTCAGGTATTTTCACACCTTTGTACGATGTAAAGGCAATATTGTAATCGCGAAAAATCTCGGGCATCGTATTTCAACAGAAATATTCATTTTGATCGTTCCCGAATCCATTTGGACAATTTTTTTTTTTTGCGTGACCTATGTACATACGGACAGAATGAATGAGTTCCTTTTTTTCCTCTAAAACGCATTTTAAAATGGATGCAAAATTGATTTTTTTCATGACGTCTGCACGTACGTATGTATCTCGCATAACTCCAAAACGATTAGACGTACAGCTTTATAATTTTGTATATGGGACTACTATAACGTCTAGTTGTACACATCCCTTTTTTTATTGCAGTCGGCAGTATCAAACTCGTATATATATGTGTGTATAATTAAACAAGGTAATTATTAATAAATTGCCTAATACTGGCGCTAAAGCTGATATATATACGCACACACAGACCCTTATCCGGCTTAAAAGTCTGTGGACTTTTTTTTCGCAATCGTTGTTCGTAGCCTTATATTTTCAATTACAGAAATGTTTTGAATAAAAATATTTCATTTTTTGATAATGTCAAATTAAAAAAAAAATTAATTTTCGTCTAATAACGAAATGCAACTTTTAATGCGATCTCCTGGTTCCTATACGTATTATTTGGAACGTTTTATACTTTATATTAACTACCGTACGAGAAAAACTCACTTTTGGCGATTTCCTGCCAAATTTGGCGATAAAACTTAGCTGCCAAAACCGGCCAGCGTGGCGATATCTCGCCAAATTAGCGAGATAGTCATTTACTCAATGTTAAATAGAGCTGCCTGTATTCTTACTTTTCCGGCAAACTTCGCTGCTTTAGAATTTCATGTTACTTTATACAAAATAAATACAAATATTTCACATATAATTTCGCTAAAATTATCTATCTATGCACACAATTCATAACATCACATTTAGTTCATTCACATTTCTCTCTGATTTAGAAATTCGATCACATCATCACGAGCCTGCTAACAGTAAAGGATTAAATCTTTTTCTAAAAAATCCTCATTGTTAGCACCTGTATAATATTTGCAGAAATCGTTCTGTTTTTTAAAGAAGCCAAAATTCGGCATTTTATGTAAGAAATTCCAAAAAACGTTTACTTGGAAGACTTTTTCGGTCTCATGGTGTAAAGATGAAAATTTTCCAATGATTGAAACTGCTAAATAAGAATTTGTGCGAAAAGTTCAGTACTAAGTAAATCGAAAGAGATACTGCGTTTTCAACTTTTCTAGAGGGATCGGTTAGTCAAGTTAGAGTTATTTAAGGAAATAAGTTTAAATGAAGTGCACAAAGTATGTCTGTAATTTAATACATGAAGTCATGTTGCACCCACATCAGACTTTTTTATAAATGCGATCTTCCGTAATGTTGTTTATTGCATTTATATTTATTTCTGTCTACCATATGAACTCTGCCCCTTCCTTGGGGGGGGGAATCCTAACCGCCCATTGTTACGCTACTTTGAACTCAATGACATTGTTCAAATGCTCTTGCTTTAGAATAGGCATTTCAAAGCCATTTTTATCCCCAAAACATCGTTCATAATATGGCAACGACAGCTGCGGAAAAAAGGGTCGAATTCTCTAACTTATTAAAATTTCGTAATTCCCTTTATAGGGCCACCGGCGGCCGAACTGTCAAGTCATTGAACACTGATAATTCGATGTGGTTTTCGAAACCCGGCGAAAGGGCTTGGGCGTTTTCCCCATGTGTAACGTGTATGCAAGCCTGTTTCACTTAAAAAGTCCTCCACAAAGGCATCTTTCTCTTTAGGCAGATAGCTCTCGCATTCTTAGGCATAATCAAAGAAACCAAACTAAATTATTTCCCGTTGTTTGATGAAGATGAGAGGAGACTATCAATAGAGCAGCTACACCATCGTTTCCACTTTTTATGCTCTATTGATGTAAACTATGAAGATGACATACGTTACGATTGTAAATGAGGGAGGATCTAGACGATCTTGAAGTGCCTATTTTAAAGTAACAGAGTATGATAGTCTTCTTCAGCGTCACTTATAACATAGCTTCTTCATGTCTAATGATGTTTACTGTTTCCTTATTTACAGTGTGTTCTCTTTTCTTTTTCAATGCGGATTTAGTTTAAACTAGACTTATTTAACTGCCTGAAAGTGCAAGTAAATCATAATCAATAACGTTTTTGTGTTAAAAATTATGATGTGGATTATTTCACTTTCATATTTTTTTTAACTAACCGTCAGATTAACCGTGATTTTGAGTGAACCATGAACGTATGAACGTCGTCCCCGTAAAAAAAAAAAAAAAAAAAAAACCTTTCTTTGCGGTTTTATTGGAAAATAAAATTAATCAGATTAATTTCATATAATTAGAAGTGTGCCTGAAATATTTGACTATTCATGATCCGTATGCAATGAAGACTGAAAATTTGTTTCATTTTTGCCGAAATTCGCTGATTCTCAAATTATATCAGAATATCTTCTGGCAGCAGCTAGGAAAAATATTTTGCGCATAGAACTCCAGATTAGGTATTACAAGCTAATGGGAAGCAGTGAAACTGTGGAATAAGTTATTTTCTAATAATGCTTCGGATTGCTCGAATTTTTGTGAGCAAGATGAATTCTTACTGATTACACTAACACAGTCTATATCTACCCTTAAAACTTATGGAAATTTAAGTAAATTAAACTTAAAACTTATGAAAATTTAAGTTTATTTGAGTAAAATAATTAATTTGTGAAATAGCACCTTCGACAAATAAAGATTTCGTGAAGTTTTGGTAGAAAGAAAGATTTAGATTTAAGGAAAAAAAAAAAAAATAGAAGGCGAATACACCACAGAAGATCGCAATTGTATAGAACCGCTAGAGTTAAATTGGGAAGTTCCAAACCATATCAGTTCCTCAGAATTAAAAAAATAATTAAGTAAATTTAGTTTCTTGTTTTTAGTTATGTAAAATATTAGCAGAAACATTGACTATTTAAATGAAGACTATTTTCTTAGTGATAAGGAAATCATACGGAAAGTATTTAATTTATTTGAAATTGACAATAATAGTTCACGAATTATTTTTATTCTATTTTTAACACATTTTTTAAACAATTTCAGTTTTAAAAAGCTATAACCATTTTGACAAGAAATTTCATTTTCATTATGGCATTCCGAATGTGAATCAAAATTGTCTGCTAATATACTATTTCTTCTATTTAGTAAGATAAATCAAACTAAAAGTACATATGGCGGTTTCCAACCGAGAAGTAGGAAAATTCACTGTTTTGATACGTCGCGGCGGATTTGCTTAAGACTGCAGTGTTTTGTGTGTACGCACCTGCGCTATTTTTCTGTCGTTCGTGCTTTGTCATAACGAGGAAATATTATTGTTCCTTTCGAACTTTCATCTAGAGAACAGTGTTTCAACGCGTGGGGATTTTAATTACCCTTATCGCCTACGTATTTGGTTTTCTACGAAACTCTTCCTATCACAGATACCTAGTACAAATGTAGCATAATTTTATTGTAGACTTGTTTTAAATAATGTTGCGAGTTTAAAATGTTCTAGCGGTGGTTTGTATGTTTTCTGTACATTCATTCGTGCGTTTTTTTATCTTCTTGCGACGTGGTTTCGATGGTAGCTAAATTCAGGCTGCATATAATAATATTTTAAAGCTGTTATATTTTTAAGACAGCAATTCTTTTCTTATCTGTAATTTACTTTTTTATGCGTTATCTAATAGTGGATTCTATTTACGTACCCATTTGATAGTGTTACTTTAGGAATTTGAAAAAAAAAAAAAAAATCCACTGTTCGGAGCTAGGATTCATTTTTTTATCGCAATTATTCTTGCTGTTTGCATAATTTCTAATTCTTATTTTACTTGACGCAGTAATTTATTCTTGCTGGTAGTTCTCAAATTCAGATATAATGGAATACTTAAGAATACTAAGCCTAAGCAATGCGTAATTTACATGTAGCCGCCATGCACATTAAGCTAGATTTCCTTCAGTTAATAATGATGATTTCTGTTAATGGATTTGAATTCATAATTTTTTTTTTTTAGTCTAGTCCTAGAAAAGAGGAAATCCAGGAAGTTGTGAGTCCTGGTAATGTGAAGGAAAAGGCACATCTTCTCAATAAAATGGCATCAGAATCAGATCCATCGCAGAAACAACCAACTGTTCCTGGAAGACGACGAGATCATCGTGATGATAAGGTGCGTTTTTGTACAAATTTTTCATCTTTTTCGTATGCCAGTCAAACTTTTTATGTTTTATTTTTTATAATAAATATAATCAATACTTTTGTGGCCAATGGGCCACAAAAAATCTTTTTTTTATAAATGAATATTTGGTATTTGCTTACTAATGCAACCACATTGGTGTAGTTTAGCGATTTTTACAGAAGAAAGAAAGAATGATAAATTATGACTGCGATAAACTATTTATTACATGCCTATGTACAAATCATTGCATACATGGTTTACGTTTTAATTGGGTATTTATCTGAAAATTTGTTTATGAACGAGTTTTTGTTAGTTTTGATCTGGCGGAAATTTCGGGGCGATTTCGTTGTTGTATACCCAAAGAATCATTTCCTTTAACGATTCTGCGGCAAAATACTGTTTCCCTTCAGATATATTTTTTAAAAATCTTTTTTGCTGCGAGCATATCCCATAAGCCCATATTTTAGAATTCAGTTTAAGACAAAAAATATGCTATTTGTCTACAAAATCGTTATAACTCGGAATATAACAAAAAGAACGCATACGGAAATGACGATGTTGCTAAGTTATAACTGTAATATTTTTTATGTGTATGGTTTTTGGAGAGCTGTTATGAGCTCGATTGTTAGAAATCAGCGTATTTTAAAAATTTAGTGACTTTTACTATGGTGCCAAGTACCGAATATTTTCTTTTATAAAGTATTTTTATAATCCGAAGTGTATGCCTGCGACTAACGGTTGCAAAAATAAAGGTCCTTATAAGGACTTTGTGGATAGCAATGTAAATTTGAAAATGAAACGTTCTGTTTCTAAGCTTGCACATGAGTGCCCAAATTAAATGGTATTCTTCGGAAGCGTATTTTATTTGTATGTCAAGGGGATACTGTGAGTTTTAAAGTTAAGCAAATTTCTTTTTCAGATTGGCATTAAATTTAATGAAATACTGTATATCTATACGGTTCTACACTACTTTAAAAAGCCAAACTATTTTAATCGTAAAGACAGTCTTATTTATCTTCCTGTCCTAATATAAACCAAAAGATTACTTAAAAGTAATAAGGGAAATTACTCCTTTGCTTACGGGAAATTCAGGACAGATGTTCAAGTCAAATTGAATATGAAATACAAAGGAATACAAGCCCAATTAAAGCTTCGGCTCGGGACCAAATTATTCGCGAAGAAACCATAGCTTGCCGAAGCTAAAACCGATGAATTCAATTTGATCAGCAGGGAAGAGTAACAGAGTAAGGGCAGCAATAAATGCCACAGGATCTCTTTCGAACGAGGGAATTTTCACTTATTTACACTTTTATTAATTTGCAATCTGGTGAGTATCTTCGAAAGCAGAAGTGAAAATAAACACAAGTTAGCAAGTTAACTTGTTTCGTAAAACTTTATATGTGTTTCTGAAAGTCAACAGCTGTTAATTTTGCCATTTTTTAATCTTTTCTATTTGTCATCTGAAACTAGTCTCTTTTATCTAGTGAAGTTAATTAGATTGCAAAATATATGCAACTATATATATAATATAAACGTACTTATTTATTATAATATAAACTTATTTATTTTGTGAGTCAATAATATACTTTTCTGTGTATTCGAGATTGTTTTGACCTTAAGAAGTTTAAAAAGACTCTGTTAAAATCTAATTATCACATGCATCACAAAAGCGTGATTGCTGCATTTTTAACAGGAGATTCATGAAATTTTTTGGAACTAATGCCTCGATTAGCTTAATATAAATGATTACTAAGATGCTAGGCGTTTCCGATGCATATAAATAATAGAAGGTAGTTTTACGTTGTAAGAACTTACTTACAAATAACTATGCTTACTTAGTCACCGTTTGAATAGTAAACGACGAAGTGCGAGAAAAATTAGTACGTGAGTTTAATACTTAGTAGGCCATACGGGAGCGTAGAACTGCAGAAATATGACAGGCTATGAACACTACGAGTTTGTAGAGATGAACTTCTTCATTGAACTTTCCAAGCTGTCCACAATTCTGCTGCATTAAGAGCTGTAGGGTTTCGGTGTTTCGCGATATCTTAGATGTTTTTAATAATATTAAAATCGGGTGATTTAGATGGCAATAGTCAGAACTCTGTCTCAGATGAAAATTCCAGTAAATATAATTTAGTTTCTCTAGACTTGTGTGGAGATGTATTCCTTCTGGAAGAACCCAAAAGGAAAGCACAGCCATGAAAGGCTGTTATTCATCAAAAAGGATGCATCACATACGTTAATAAACGTACGAGAGTTGCATTGAATGTCATGCCAGCTAAACAAGTTCCTACTTTTAATGAGCCATCATGAGCCTATGCAGTTTCCTGCTATTATGCGGAATCCATGGCTTCATGTAGCTTTCTTCATCTAAGAATTTTGCTATCCACCCAAAGCAGTTGGGAATGGGATTCATCACACTAGGCTACTTGTTTCCAATGAAAATGTGTTCAGTGGCGGTGTTGCCGAAATACATAGCTTTGTATCACGCATTCATCAGAAGTACTGTGGTTGGCATTGACTTCTAAACCCATATCGAGATAAGTAACTTTGCACAGGTTGTTTACTGAAGCCCCAACACTGAATTCTGAAGTTACTTAAATTTTGTTGCATGTCTTGCATGAAATGATTCCAGCCTGCCGCCGCTAATCACATTTGCCCAAAGTCTTATGTTCACACTGATAATAGAAATCGAAGTTTTGCCGAAAATCATCTGGTCACAATGCATCTCTGAAATAGTCTTATACGAGAATGCAAAATCTTTCCATTACCACCAAAATGCTATGACGCGAATTCCAAAATCCGCGCTGAAAATCGCTTAAATGATGATAACCTGCCATTTTGAATGCGGAAGCAGCTGTAGAAACTTCCGCAAATGTTTGTCGCTTTATGCTTTGGGGATTCAACTAGAGATTATGTATAAAAGTTTTTGCTAAGTATTTTGCTTAGTAATTTTTCTATAGCAATTTTATCCCAGTTTATATTACATGTAAATTTTATTTCTAGGCTGGCGATGATGATGATACTGCTTCTGTTTCAACAGTAAGTATTGTTTAATCTTTCCAGTTAAATGCGTATTAATGATTGTAAATGTTAAAATTTTTGTGGCAAATATATTAAAATATATACTAGAATTTTCATGAAAAATTATGATAAATATCTGTTGCGCAATATAGTGAACTCGCTCGTTTACGAACATCCAACTTAAGATCGATATTTTTTAATGAACTATCAAGGATTGATTCTGAAGAGTTTATGGTCACTTCTGTGGCACTGCCATTCACGAATTTTCAATTTTGCGAACATATTGCAGCTCATTTCAACTCGTAAATAAGAGAGTCCGCTGTATAAAAGCGGTACGTTAATTTAAAACTTAGATGTAATATTTTCTAAATTTACTTGCAATTATTAGAAGTTTGGTAACTACTTGAAATGTACAATTTTGAATGATTAAATTACGAAGTAATCGAAAATCATGGTATCCTGAATTTCAAGCCTTGTTCGTTCAGAGCAACTGTTTGATTGATTTTTGACTTATGTAGGAATAGAAGTCTTGATAAGATTCAAAATTTTATTTTGGAAAAAATGAGCTGCATTTGCTGACGTTAAAAGAGAGATGAATTAAGAGACATTACACATTTTGGTTTAAATTAATTACCGTGCGCAGCAATTTTTTTCCCATTTCTTTGGAAGGGGAGGGAGAGGATCTTATTAGCAGAGTTGATTTAATTTTCAGAGAGCTTCATTGGGAAAATATAAGAAAGCATCTAGTTCTCTTTCTCTTAATGTACACTGCGCAGGGAAGGAAAAAAAAAAAAAAAAAGAACAGTTGTATATCTTCCCTGTTTTACCTGGCCGATTGACGAAATTCAAATTGCGTTTTTCATGTCTCGAAAGCACGACTTAGGATATGTATTTGACTTATATATAGTATTGTTCTAACATAGGTATTCTGACGCAAAATCGGACTTTTTTTAAATGACATGCCAATTTGTTTTCCATATTTAGATTCTACTACTCAAATTATGACAAAGTGACAAGTTTTGTAAAAATCGCACGAATAGTTTTTAAAAAATTAGCTCTCAGAATTTGAGCCCCTCCATGTTAATTGAATTTGCTATATATTTATTAATTTCTTTTTTTATTAAACTTATTTGATTCCTCCTTTCATATTTCTAAATTTAGATTAATTTCAAATAAAATTCGCCCATTTTTTATGATTTATTTTTAAAATTTTTATTTTTAAATAATTTTTATAAATTTTTCGAAAAATATTTTGAATTATAATATGTAAATTTTCTACCATCATCTTAAAGTCGATGTATTTCTAAGCATACCTTCAAAAAATTAGAGTTTTTTTTTATTCAAAATTTCCGAAGATATACGTGAATTTATATATTGGGGCGTTTTGGAATTTCGCATATTTATTGAAAGCGAGAATAACGCCAAATGTGGTTACTGTTTTTCTGCTCATGCACAACGTTAAAAGGGAAAGGAAAATAGGTTGCCATATATTCAGAAGTTCGCCAAGTGAATTATTCGTGGCGCAAAGTGAAAAAAATGCGTCAAGATAAATTTTTGAATTTCTTCGTAAATTTCGCAGCAAATTTTACAAAATTTAATATTTAAGCATAGTTTGAATAGTAGAATCGAAATATGGGGAAAAAAAATTGGCGTGTCATTTCAGAAAAAATCCGATTTTGTGTCAAAATACCTATATTAGAACAATGGTATATATAAATCTAATATATATCCTAAGTCGCGCTTTCGAGATATGAAAAACGCAATTTGAATTTCGTCATTTCGTCAATCGACGTAGACGTGTCATTTCAGTAGAACGGGAGAAGAACTGCCCCCCTTTTTTTTTCGCCTTGCTTATACGTCTGATTGCAATACTAATGATTATTTGGAGAATTCTAAAGAAGCGTAATTAAATTAATATTACTATTCATTCGCTTAACTTTTTTTTTTTTTTAAGTTGGATCCTCGTAGGAAAGAATGGATTGTAAAGGCTGCTCGATGTGATTATCATGAATTGGTCAGATTATTACGAGAGGAACCCAAACTGGCTTATGTGAAGGTTAGTATTTAGATCTGTTAATTAATATGTCTAGCATAATTACTTATTCCAAAATCTTCTTCGTTAATATCTTTTTCCTAGATTTCTTCCAGCCAAAAAGTAAATTTTATCTGTAGGAAAAATGAGAAATCATTTTACAAGTTTAACTAGTTCAGCTTACGTATTTTTGTGCTGTGTGTGTAACTTCAGCTGTTTTTCTTAATTTTTTAATCTTGGAGGGACCCTTGAAATTAATTTAAAGTTTCAAAAGATCGTGCAGTAAGTATTATGGATAAAAATTGTTATATGTACAGTTTTGTGTTATAGGAACATAATCTGTAAGAAAATAATTTCAGTAATAATAGTTACAATAAATATTCAGTACTTGTTTTGTTATGTTTGAATTTCTTTATTTTGGTTAATTTGCTTTTCCTATGGCTTGTCTACTTCATGGAAGCTATCATTTGTAATTCAGTAATGAAAGTCAGAAGAGCAATAAAAGAATAAATTTTGCTTTTCCTAGATTTGTTTATCTTATTTAGTAGATATTTTTAAGTCGCCTTTCTATAATATAACACTTATTTAAATCTATCTTTCTGAAAATTTTGAAAAATGAAATGAATAGCTGATTTTTGGAAAGCATAATGCCTTGCATGAAACCCATCTGAGTATTCCTATGTTAGAGGAATATTTGGATATCTTTGAAGCAATGCAGCTAGATAAAGGTGTGTTTGCAAAGGACCTTTTAAGGGTATCTAATTGAGGTTAGGTTAGGTTATTCAATTATGGCAAAGCACACGAGGGCTATCTGCCTAAAGGGAGGGATGCCTTCGTGGAGGGCTTTCTAAGGGAAACTGGCTCGTATACACGTTACACATGGGGAAAACCACGAAAACGCCCATGCAGCCAGCCCGTTCGCGGGATTCGAACCTCGGACCGAACTACCAGTGTTCAGCGTCTTTACCGCTCGGCCGCTGGTGGGCCTGTATCTAATTGAGAAAACCACGGAAAACAGCTGGTTTAATCAAGCATCGAAAGCCAAAGCTAAAATCTCCAAATGCCTGCAAGTTTAGCTCAGTGGTTCTCAACCTGTTCTGCATATCTCTTTCAACATTGTTAGAAGATCTCAAAGCTAAAAAAATACATATTTAAATTTATTTAGATGTTGATTAATTTTTAACGTATTTTATAAATTAAAAAATTTATAAACTATGTTGATAAAGGCCACGACTTGTATAAAAGTAATTTTTATTTTCATAATGTAAAACTAAGTGCTTAAATAAAGATAAAGGCTGATCGCATTCCCCTGCTGAAACTATGAAATTCTTCCTAGGAGGGAATTTCTGCCTGTTTGAGAAACTCTAGGTATTCAGCCATTGGACATCCTTTAGCATTTACGGGACCGGTCATTTTGACGGATTTCTGACTTCATGAGCAAAATTACAAAAAACATTTGTTTTTATAATTTTCTAATTTATGCTGTCTATTGTTGATGTAATGAGACAAAGACAAATACATACCGAATTTATTTCCTCTTCAGCCCTTTAATTTCAGAGTTCTGTATGATGTATACCTATTTCTACAGATACCCGTGAAAATGACGGATAAGCTAGTTTCATAGTTAATCATAATAAACTGGTTTTTTTTTTATGAAATTATTTTTCTAGTCACAAATATAAAAGTCATAAAGCGTTAGACTCAAGACTAAGGAGTGATCTGCAGTCATAGAGTTCCAGTCGATTAGAAAAAGATTCAGTTAGACGACGATCGAGAAGAAAATATTAGCCTGTTATGAATATTAGTAGTATCATTATAAAATTAGAAGAAAGTGCTAGTTTCACTTTATTCTGACGAAACCCTTCCTTAGTCATCATGAGTAACTGAATTTATAGAGAAAATAGTTAGTATCAGCGAAGATTGCTTTGGTAAGTCTGTTAACGCTAAAACCTTTTTTTTTTACACAGAAAAAACAACTACAGATTTGTCAAAGTGACGCTTATTGGTCTAGTGTTAAGATATTCTAGTGTTAAAATAGTAAGTGGGTTTAAATTAAAGTAATCTTTTTACTTCTTTGCGCAAAGTATTGTAATCACGAAAAATTTCAGTTATTATATTTCAACGAAAATATCCCATTTTGAACGCTCTCGAATCCATTTGAAGGATATTTTTGCGTGACGTCTGTACTCACGGACAGAATAAAGGGCCCTTTTTTTCCTTCCCAAAACGGATTGTAAATGGATTTAAAATGAATTCAGAAGATATTAATAATATGTTGTTGTGCACCTCCCTTTTTGGTTGCAATCGGCCGCACCAAAAGTGCATATATCTGTTATACCACTTTGTTACCCGGCTTAGTGAGTTCATTTTTTAAAAATCCTTATATGATGGTAAATTATTCATTTTTTGCTTTAAAAGGGATCGAATTATGTTGTTCTTATGTTCCGTTAAGGTTTTTATGCCTTTAGTTAATATGCATGCAATAGTTGTAGAATTATCAACAATTTAAAAGTTGTTTAAAGTGCCTTGCGAAGCCACCATATTTTTATATATTAAACTCTTTAGTAGAGCAGTGAATTAAGCTAGTTTCTGTACCTCTTTCAATGTCTTTTTGCCGAGTGGGACCAAAAGTAAACTTTCAGTTTTGTGCACTGAAAAATAAGTCTTCTTGCCCGCTGGCTGAGTTGATTGATTTTGTGTATAAACTCTAACTGTAAAAGAAAATGTTTGTATCTGTTGTTGACTAATTGTATTTGATGTTTTATGTTTTTCTGTATTTTAAAATTTTTGATGAAGATGTTTTCAGATTTTATGTATTTTTGCTTTGGCGCGAAGCGAGAACTGAATTAATTAAATGAGAAATATATGTCTAATTAAATTCGAGGAGATAAGTGTAAATGAAATGCAGCGAAATATGTGTATAATTTAATAGGCCGTACAGGGAAGGTATGTGGTGTCCATGTCAGATTTTTTAAAAGAAAATACGGAGTTTCCTATCCTCCTCGATTTGACGGGTTTCCATAAATACGGGTATGCAAAAATATCCGTAAACTTGATGAAACCATGTCACTTCCCCGCTGTTTTGATGAAAAGTCTCTGTGGAATTCAGTATCCCCCTCCAACCACCCAAGTATGGAGTTTTGTTGTAATATAATTCGTTTAGTTTGCGAGATATTCCTGTAAAAATCCTGCATTCCTGTATAAGCCGTCACTTTCCAAAGTGCTTTGTTTAGAAAACTTTTGATATTTGATTTTGCTATTGGACTGGTAATTAATGCTGACCCATTGCTTGGTATTGTATTAGAAATACTGTTATTGGGAGACCTCACAGGCACGTGCATAGCGCACATTTTGTAACAGAGCTTAAATTTCCAGTACTTCTCAGTCTTTTGAAGTAAGTCGTAATTGTAGCCGGGAACGCACTATAAGGTAAAAAAGGCACTATAAGGTTAAATAAAAAGGTTTCTTTTATGTGAATGAGCAATTTACAATTTCATCAGAAAAATTTTAATTTAATAACAAATAAGCCTTAAAAATAAATTTTAACTGCTAAATGCAATCTTGTCTTTTCCTGAGAAACACACCTTCTGACGGAGGCTAAGATTTTTAAGAAAAGGAAAGCTCTTCACTTATATATCTAAGGCTTATTCCACAGGAAGAAAAATGAATTTATGAGAATGGGTGAAGTTTCTTTCCCTCGAAAGTACTAAACATGATCACCCTCGTCGTTCAGGTAGAACGCTAATAATTCCCTAAGGAAAGACAGGCTTTTTGGAATGTCGTAAACAAATATCAGGGAAAAAAAAACTGTTGCTTGTACAGAGCCTTACGTTTCTTACGTTGTTATAGGGTCGGATACAAGTCAAGTTTTTTTTCTAGCCACATTGTGCTTGACAGCTAGATTTATATCGGCAGGGGATCACGGTCAGACAGTGCTAAACGCTTTGTTTTCGAAACTACACTTCTCCGTTAAAATTTTCGTCCATAATCTCATAGTGTTTCTAGTATTCTCTCTTTTTTCATTAACGATGATTCAACGGTTTTACCTTTCCTTCATTGGATAAAGAAGAGTCTTTTCTATCATCCATTGTTTCCATCATCCGTCTATATGCCATATTGTTTGTTACTATCATCTCTTGATAGTGCATTATACTGGGTATTCCAGTCTTTCTTCTTGGCCTTCTGTAGGGCTCCGGCACTTCTAATTTTAGAAATTAAGCCCTGTTTTGTGAATGTAAAATGGCATCGCCTTAAAGGGGATGTCATTTTTTGATTTGCAAATTATGAATCCGTTATTTTAGCTGTTGTTTCGTCGGGAATTGTAAGTAACGTAGTTGGGAGAAGTTAGAGAAATATTAATTGCGCTTCTTTTTGGGGAAATGGATTGGATGTGATATTTTGAATTAGATGTGATAACCTAATTCCTTGGCATTCACGGTAACCCGGGAGTATACACATTTTTAGGCTTTTACTTTTAGAACTTAGTAAAGTCAAGCTGCAAAGTCAAGGCATCCAAGATTTGCATGCCTAAATTCAAAATGCTTTTTCATATATAATCCCATTGTGACAGGCTGCTTAAGTATTGAATAGAAGTTATCTCGCCAGAAAGTATACTAAATCTTGTCAATAAATTTGGTGAGGTACTTTTTTTGGGGAATTCATTTCAAGGGGATGGGGGAAATCTAGCGCATTAATGTTTGTGCAATGCTGCATTAGTATGAAATACTTTTGAATTTGGCATCTTATCATTTGTATTTGCAGAACTTTTGAAAAAACTACACCTTCTTCCGTTTGCAAATTCAAAAAACATCGACATGTTCGTCAATTTGTGGGCACATCAATACCGAGTGACTAAAATAGCTAGCTGAGTAGTGGTAATTGGACTCGGATTCGAAACTCGGTGTACGGGCTGATTCCTTGGGCGTTTCTGTGTTTTCTCCATTTATAACATAAATATAAGCCATTTTTCATTACAAAGTCCGCCACGAAATGATTCCTTTCTTGGAAGACGGCCCTCGTGTACTTTGCATAAATGAAATTAAGCAACCAATAAAACAATCTTGGTTTTATTTTGCACCATTAGTATACCTTGCTTTTGACTTACACAAAAGTACATACACTTGTTTAGATTTATTTATGCCGTGATAAGCGGAGAGGTGTTTAAAATCTTTTGCACATTCTTGGGCTGCTATTTATTGGATCCGTCTACGCAGACTAGAGATGGGTTTGTTTCAGGGCGGACGCGAAAAATGTTTAGAAGCCATGGAATTCACTTAGTTTGCCAGAGAGGAAGAATGATGCTTTCAGATGCGTAAATCTCCGCCCACAGAGTTCTGGCATGCTTCGAGGCACGCGCGTGCTGAAATTCCTCGTATCACTGGGTGGGCGGGAAATGTTCCTCATTCGTGAGTGCCCCTCAATCTTATTTCTCATCCTCTCTTTGTGGGTCGTAAAAGTTGTTCCCCGTGCCTTTCTTGATTGTTACTTAATTTAATAGTCGAGTAAGTAGAGGTGAAAAGGTATTTTCGTTGTTGGAATTGATTCGATCCGGAATTGTGCGAGACAACCCGAATTTATTTTTAAAGGACTGTAAATCTCTGTTGTCAACAGAACATTTCTTAGTAGTAGAGAAGCAGCCGATTAAAATCGGATAAGTTTATGTCATTGTTTTGCTAGTTTTAGTTGTCAGATTTCATGCTGTTGTAAAATTCTTAGGAAACTCAGATTAAATGTAATAAAAATTTTAACGTAAGACACATTAAAAATTAGTGCATTTCTTGAAAATAAAATAACAAATTTAAATCTGTATTGTGTAAGTGGTTGTTGTTCTGCATATGTTAAGTTGCATGCAACTGTGAAATTTTCGGGTTGTTTAAATATGATGAGAATTTTATCATAATGTTACCAACGCGTTTCTCTAAAGCGAAGTAATCGATTAAGATTTACATATTTTTAAGTGTTTAAATTTCACGCAACTATGAAATTTTCGGAAAAGTTCAGTTACGTATAATGAAAATTCTTTCTTGAGGTTACTTGTGCTTCTTGACTTAATAATAGGGTCACATTCTGCTAAATCCATTATAAATACTGTAGGAATGAAATGCATATATTTCGCCTAATCTGTCGATCATCATATATTTTGTTCTAAATGTATTCAGAATTCTGAGAACTTCTACATTATTCTGTAGTTAGACACAATAATTTAACACGCTGTTTGATAATAATGTATTAAATATACCATTTAATTAATTGGATATTGCGCAGAAAATGGGGATGAGGGGAAAAAAAAGGCATAACAAAGTGTATAGGTATTCTAATTACTGTGCATAGCTGGAAGTGTACTGATCCTGAAAAAGATTTAAAGCATTAAACTTAATTTCTAGATGTCGGGCTTGGTTCCTTGCGAATGGAATAACTGGCTGGGGTTTTTTCCCTTGTGTAACGCTACCTGACGATGATTTAAAGCATTAAACTTAACTTCTAGATGTCGAACTTGGTTCTTTGCGAGTGAACTAGCTGGCTTTTGATTTTTCTCTTGAGTAACGCTAATGAGAGCCACTTTTCCATTGGAAAACCTTTTACGAAGCATTCCTTCCTAAAGCAGATAGTTTTCATGTGCTCTGCCGGGTTTATCTCCTGTAGTCTTCTGCCTAGAGTTTGACAGCTGGTCGCATCTCAGCTCTCTGCCCAAGACTCGCATAACTTGGAACACCTATTCTTAAAAACAGTTTATTTCAACTACAATCAATAAGGAATACTATGTATATTCAGTTAAGAAACTTTCAAGTAGTCATTTAATAAGTAGGCAATGACCGACTCGGGAAGTTAACCTAAATAAAGCAATATTATTTGATGTCAGAAACTATCCAAAAACATTTTCGCTAGTTATAACAGTATTGTTTCCCTTCATTGCTAAATGGGAAAGACAGTGCTGTTTTCGTCGTTTTTAATTCTGAAAGAATGATATAGCTCTTCTTTCATGGCATAAAACTCTCCCCATACACCCATGTGTGTAGTTCTGAAAAAGGTTCCAGCAAATTACAAAGTTTGCTCTCTTTTTCAAAGAATTTGTAATTTAAAAAGTACTTGAAAGCGATAAATTTTATCTTTAAAAATGATGAAATACCATCTACTGCATTTCAAAGAATAGTTTGAGTTTCAAATTTTCACGTTGCTGGCTTTAATGTTGTATAAAATTTTGCCGTATATGTTGTTATTATTTTTTTATTTCAAATGAAATGCGTGCTGACATTGTTTGGTCTTTGTAAAGTCCGCACAATTTGAAATGTAGAATGCATGGCCATTTGACTCTTGAACGTACTTTTATCCTACAAAAATTATTAATTATATTAAATTAATCCTTAATTATATTAAAACGCACTACAAAAATTTATATAAAATATATACAGTTTTTTGTTTGGCCCGGAATATATGCTAAAGTGGGACATTGCACTAAAATCCGTGACTGCTTGACACAGTTCGAGATGGTCTTACCAATTTATTATGGATCTTTATTGTGCGTTTCGATATAATCAAGGAGATATTTTTTTAAGGTTAAAACAGAAGCACGTTCCAATAAAAAGGTTCAAAATATAAACGCGGCAAATAACCAGGCATTCTACATTTCAGGGAATTCGAGTGATCAGGAAAAAAAGATGACTTCTGAAATAGTTTTTGGGTTTTCTGTTCCAGTTACTATTTCATATTAATAATTCAACTCTACGAACTGAAAGTAAATCATCAAAAAAGCGTGCATTTTGATAATAAAATAATACGTAGGGAATTGGAAAAGTCAACATTACATCGACACTGTAAAAATCTGTGATAATTACGAAACGTAATACAAAGAATATGTTGATCGTTTGAAATGACGATACGCTTTAAAAAACTATTGGCTTCGTAGAAGTGTAGTATTGCTTTAGCCCTGAACTTAGGTGACCATACGTTTCCGAATTTTCAATCTGTCCCGATTTTTTACAACTCTTGTTTTGGCTCCGAACTCACAGCATTTGCCCCGAATTGTCCCAAAAAACAGTAGTGTGAGAATATAAAAGTTTAAATGCATATATTCATTTAAGTGGTTTAGATTTCAAACTTAAGTTGAGACGCACGTCATACCGGCCACATAAACATAGTTTTCTCCATCTAGCGTTTACCTTAAAAAAATTGTAGTGTGAGAGTTCTATTTTTCATTTCTGTATTTCCGACATACACGGCATACCCCCATCATACACGGCATTTTTGCTCACAGCTTACAGCTGAAGTTCAGAATTTCACTTACAGACAGCACTGCAGTTTTATGTGCTGAAATTTCGTTGTAAATATATCCATCTAAAATCAGCTTTCTTTTGTCATATTTAGGTCGTAAAATTTCTACTCCATCGTCATTTTGATTTTGCATTAGGCCTCAAAAAATTTTTAAAAATCTGACGAAACGATGACAATCCGTTTGGTTACCATTTGGCAACGACACGTATTTTTTATTTGTCAACGGTGCGTTACATACGTGCTAAGGGTATGTGTTACTGCAGTTTAATAGGTTCCTCCCTCTCCAAAAAATATACGTTTAACGAAGAGCTACGGAAGGAATACTCATTTATTGAAAAAAACTATAAGCGATTCCCATGTACGGTGCAATACATGTTTTTCAAAATGTTCAATAAGCTATGGGGGACGTACATACGTATATTAACTTCATTTAAATAGTAGTAAACAGGAAATGTAAACTCTGTTGCTGCATCTAGCTCGTCATTAAAGAATTTCTTCAAAACAGGAGAAAATGGGTGATAAGGAACAAGAATTAGTTGAAGTAGAAGATACTTTTGCATACCATACTATTTGCCACAATCATAGCTTTAGATCTATGGATTGTACGTCCAAGTCGCTTCAAGTGACATTTGAGCTTAAGCTTACATGTGCGCGAACCAATGTCGAAGCAATACTACTAAATGTTTTTATGCCTTACGCTTTAATAGCTTTGCACAATGATTTGGAAAAATGTTCATTTGTTCCAATCTTAACTGATGCGTCTATTCACAAGGAAATAAAAACTTTTTCCAATGCTTGTTAGATTTATAGAATTAAAGTAAAAAATGTAACTTGAATCCTTACTTGGTGAAACATCCGATTTTGTGTGCAACTATTTCACTACGTGTCTTGAGGAAGATAATTTAAAAGGAAAAAATTATTGGTTTTTCATCCGATAATACAAATTCTAATTTTGGAATAGCTGATAAGCGTAGAGAAAATAATGTTTTTGTTAAACTGAAACGAACTTTAACCATTGTTTAATTGGAGTCGGATATGCAACGCATATTATCCATAACGCTGTGAGAACATCAGCTGATGTTTTGCCAGTTTATATAGAAACGATTATTTCTGAGATATACTTTAAATCTTATACTGTTAGAGTAGAAACATTGAAAAATTTCTGCAGCTTCGTATAAACCGATTTTTCAATGATACTAGGGTATACTCAAGCAAGAAAGTTAGCATTACTTCCCGCCGCTTCAAATGCTTTTATCCCTGAAGGCTTAAAGAAGTTTTAAAAGACTCTTTGAAAATCCAGTGGGAGAAGTTTGGCTACATTTTAAAGACTCAGACTTCGACTTCCATGTTTTATAAAGGAATTACAACAATTGAAAATCAAACTGCGCCTGTATTTTGATGTAATTGCTTCAACGGATGTTCTGAAAGCTTCAATATTGAGCAAGATACAGGATAACTTTATTCCAATAAATGCTAAAAGAAACTCTAGAAAAACTTCAATGGAGACGTGTCACAAATACGAAGTCATTGAATTTCGAGAAGCTGTTGTTTCGTTTTATCAGACTGCTCTTATTTATTTGGAGGAATGGACAAAAAAGTATTTACGTTATGGAAACGTACAGTTGGATCATATGAAATGATATCCCTTCTTACAGTCAAGTTGAAACAGCCTTTTTTGTTAATTAATAAAACGATACCAAATCATAAATTACTGGAAATTCATATATATGTTTTTCCAATAATTCCAATATAGTTTAGGGATATGTTTACCCTAAACAATATGTCACGGAAGAAAAAATATCGGAATGGTCAAACATTAAGACGTGCCCCATTCAGAAGTTGTTAGAAATAACTGTATACTTTAATGAGAACCAGATTCCTTGTTCAAGTGTTTTAAAATTGTCAGAGTTTTTCTTGTTTCCTGGTACTAATGCTGAGTCTTTAGCATTATGAACATTTTCTGGAAGATACAACTTAAAGAGGACACTTTGAAGGGTCTGTTAATCATTAAAACAAATTTTGATGAAAATTGCGCGGTCTTTTATAAGATGATCAAAAAAGGAAAAGATTTTCTAAGAAATATTCATGCTTCAGAGAAATATACGGCTACTTCATCAAAATAATTTAAAATGGTTACAAATTTATTATTTTGTTTAAAAATGAATACTGCGTTTTGATTTATTCTTTATTAAAAAATGTTATCTATCACTTATAAAAGTAAAGCAGAAATTATTTATTTTGATTTATATGTATGTATATTGACCTACATACCACTTCCATCACAATAACAATAATAATTAAAAATTAATTTGTTAAAAATTATTTAAAAATTATATATATAGCGTCCTAAATTTCGAACTTCGAAATCTGGTCACCATACTTGAAGAAAAGTATATACCTGAACTGTTTGTCAGTTTGTTCGAGCTATGGAAATTAGTCTTTTAAATGGATGGGCGTATTTTTAGAAGTCTCCACTTGTCGGGTTAGAAGTCGTCGTTCTGTCTACTTTCTGCCCTGTACTTCAATCTGTCAACTGTCTCCAACTTCTCGTTAGGAAAGTTGAGATAATATCTGAGATCGTTAAACAGCTCTCCTAGAAAATGTTGTAGGAGACATCTGTCCGTACCATTTAAGTGCCAGAGAATATTGTTTTGGTTAAGCTTAGAAATGCTGCTTTGGTTTTATTTGCTTATTATGTCTATTTTGGTTAAGCTTAGATTGCTGTTTTGGTTTTGTTTGCTTGTTATGTCTAATTTATATGCATACAAGAAGGTTAATATAAACAAATATTAATTTTTAGATTTCATTCTGTTCTCTGGACAGTGATCGTAAAATTTGATGTACAGCAGTGTAAAATCTGTAATTAAATTATCTAAAAAGATAAACTTTTTTTACGATTACTTTTTTTTAATAGTAAGTTGTAGGTCTGTGGAAACTGTAAGAATAATAAGCACATGTATTCGCTTTTTAGAAATTTGAAAGGGAAGCACTATTTGCTTTCTATATGCGAAATGGGGAAACACATACTGGCTTTATTAATTTAGCATGTGCAAGAGTAATGCGTCAATTCGAATATTCATAATTGGTAAAATTTACTGTGTGTTAAGTATTGATGTCAAAATGAAGTCAAATAAAAATGCATTTTGTTAACTGTTAAGGACTTGTGACATATATAACAATTTAAGATAAACTTTTTTTTTCACTGATGTGATAGAAAAAGAACATCTCTTTCTTGTCATTTAAAATCAGACTCATATATTCCATATTTTGCAAGGAAGTATTAAGGCTTTATAAAGCATGGTAGCTCATTAGGTAAAAAAATACTTTTCCTTGCCCACGGTAAACCTGTAGCAATCAACAGTGGTTAATTGTTTGCCATCACGTGATAAACGTAGGAAAATTGGTTGAAGTGTTTGTCGCAATTTTGCGTCTTCCACAAAGTGTGTCGTGTCCGTTATAAAAGTGTTTGTGATAAAAACTTTAAATTCTCTGGAGCAGTGTATTTTTAAAAAGTATTTTAAGATTCTTCTGAAAATCATAACAGTTCGCTAACAATTTAATAGTATTTAGCGCTTTTGTATATGCTTGCATGTTCTTAGATGCTCTATATAGAAAATCCCCTGTACACGTCGAATTGCTAATACAGATTGTCTTAATGAAGGGAAACTTTCGATATAATAATTTCAAGGAATAAGTAGTGTACACCAACTTCTTCAGCTGAGAGTGCGAAAATAGTAACGTTTCTTTTATAATTATGCCCATTGCTTTCAAGTTCCTGTGGCATGTCAATGTACAGTATTAAATTTTTAACACTTCGAAAAATCGTTATTAAATTTGATTATATTTTGTTAAAAGCTACCAGTTTTATTTCTTTTGGCAAATTTTTGAATTCTAGCTCTGTTAGAGTTACTGATTGTGAACTGTTATGTACGTAAAATTACGTACATGAAGATATAACTAAATAATTGAATAAAAATGCAAACTCAAATTTGTGACAGCAGAGAAAGGAACACATTAACTTTTCGAAACGGAATAGGGGTTAGTGACCCTTGACTACAGAAACGAATGGCCCGAATTCGAATCCCGGTGATGAATAGATGTTTATAAGTGTAATAGTGTCTTTGTGGCACGGGGCAAATTAAACATTTGGCGCGCAGAAAGTCCTCTCATGTGGTTTGATGGTAGGGGAAGACGGGTGAGAGACCCTCGGACTTATCCCCGCCCCCGGGGTGCTGTCTCTCAAAACTAGGATGGAACTGGTGAAAATCATACTGTCACCTATATGATGCCCAAGGCTCATGCCAAAGATAGACGTAATCGTGTACTCCTTGCACTATAAATTTCGTGGGCTTGTTCTGATGATGAGACCAGACAAGTCACCTATATGATGCCCAAGGCTCATGCCAAAGATAGACGTAATCGTGTACTCCTTGCACTATAAATTTCGTGGGCTTGTTCTGATGATGAGACCAGACAAGTCACCTATATGATGCCCAAGGCTCATGCCAAAGATAGACGTAATCGTGTACTCCTTGCACTATAAATTTCGTGGGCTTGTTCTGATGATGAGACCAGACAAGTCACCTATATGATGCCCAAGGCTCATGCCAAAGATAGACGTAATCGTGTACTCCTTGCACTATAAATTTCGTGGGCTTGTTCTGATGATGAGACCAGACAAGTCACCTATATGATGCCCAAGGCTCATGCCAAAGATAGACGTAATCGTGTACTCCTTGCACTATAAATTTCGTGGGCTTGTTCTGATGATGAGACCAGACAAGTCACCTATATGATGCCCAAGGCTCATGCCAAAGATAGACGTAATCGTGTACTCCTTGCACTATAAATTTCGTGGGCTTGTTCTGATGATGAGACCAGACAAGTCACCTATATGATGCCCAAGGCTCATGCCAAAGATAGACGTAATCGTGTACTCCTTGCACTATAAATTTCGTGGGCTTGTTCTGATGATGAGACCAGACAAGTCACCTATATGATGCCCAAGGCTCATGCCAAAGATAGACGTAATCGTGTACTCCTTGCACTATAAATTTCGTGGGCTTGTTCTGATGATGAGACCAGACAAGTCACCTATATGATGCCCAAGGCTCATGCCAAAGATAGACGTAATCGTGTACTCCTTGCACTATAAATTTCGTGGGCTTGTTCTGATGATGAGACCAGACAAGTCACCTATATGATGCCCAAGGCTCATGCCAAAGATAGACGTAATCGTGTACTCCTTGCACTATAAATTTCGTGGGCTTGTTCTGATGATGAGACCAGACAAGTCACCTATATGATGCCCAAGGCTCATGCCAAAGATAGACGTAATCGTGTACTCCTTGCACTATAAATTTCGTGGGCTTGTTCTGATGATGAGACCAGACAAGTCACCTATATGATGCCCAAGGCTCATGCCAAAGATAGACGTAATCGTGTACTCCTTGCACTATAAATTTCGTGGGCTTGTTCTGATGATGAGATCAGACAAGTGATAAAAGTGAGCAAAATATTTTAGTCACAACTAATTCATCTGGAAAGTAATTCATAAAATAAGATATAATCACGAGAGTTTTAAACCGAGTGTCAGAAGGAAATTAAATGGGGGAGAAAAAAAAATTGCTGAAAATGCTCATGCACTACTTCCGTAAGGGTTTTCCACCATTCGTATCAAAAATGTCTTATCTAAAATGTTAGGATGGTTAAAGATCTTAGATTATTGTGCAATCAGTCACGGTAAAGCACGATGGAGCTATCTTTTTAGGAGGAAGAACGCCCATCTAATGACTTTGTAAGAAAAACGGGTTCTTATTCTCGTTATGACTGGGAAAAACCGGGAAGACGCCCATGCAGTCAGACCGTTCGCTGATCTATGAACTCGGGTCAAATTACCAGTGTTTAGAGGTTTTATTTACTTAAGGATAAAGAACATAATGTAGTTGAATAATATAAATTTAGCAAATTATTTTAGAACTAAAAAAAGTGTTAAAAAAAAAAATCTGAAAGCTTTCAGATTTTATATTACGTTCCAAAGGAGCCTTTTTTTTTACGTTTTGTTTGTTACCTTTATTTATTAAATAACATGTTCTTCCCATTTAAACCATAAAATTTCCGTTGTTCAGTTCAACAGCAATATCACAAAATATATAAAAGAGCATATCTTTAGAATTTCCGATATACAGTCTCGCGCGCTAGAAATAAAAATGTTTTTTAATCCGTAAAGCGTTGCCATTGTTGAGTTTCTCAATCAAACTCATAAATGCTTTGCAAAATATGAAATAGATAATAAACAAATTCCAAATTCGGGTTTCCTGAATCCCATATTCGGGTGGAGACGTACGTTATTCAAACTTTGATAGCTCTATATACCGTTGTTTTATCACAATGCGGGAAACATACATACATTTGTGCAGATTCTTCATTATTTAATTTCTTTAAATATACTACAGGGCTCTAATATTTGGTGGCAACAATTTAAAAAGTAATTTGCAGTTTTGAATCTACGCAAAATGCCAAAACGAAATTAATAGCCCTTCTGGGCAAATTGTCCCTTTGGGCTAATAAAAGTGATAAAACTAGGTAAACATATTTCCCCCCCATTTATAATGTAATAATTAATTTTAACTTTGCCATTCTGGTGGCATTGCTTATTCAGTGACGCGCTACCTCATGACATTGCCAATACAGTGGTGTATTGAAAATCGTCTTATGCCTCGTGTAAGAAGAAGAGATTCTTAACAGCAAGTCTAAGAATTCGATTGTAGGAGAAACGTGGGTTACTGGGACTGCGAATTATTACCGTCCAGCTGCTGTTAACGCAGTTTGAGATCTAAAGGCTGTGATTAGAATTTCAAATTTTCGATCGTTAAAGGGCCGCAGAATCTGACGATTAGGATCTCAACTGCGCCTACTCCTATGCTGTAGCATCCATCCGTGTACTGTGCCGGAGATGTTAGACGTCTCATCCGCGTCGCTGTTGCGGTTCGTGCAGCGACATGTGAAGAATCTGTATGTACAGTGCAAAGATATCTGCAATATCACAGATTGCCTGCAAGGCGACTGATTTTTCGGCTTTTCTTGATGTTACAACACAGTAACCAACGCTTACAATGGTGCGTTCAACGATGCACAAGGACGCATCGATGGTGTAACGTCATCTTTTCTGACGAATCCTGCTTTTGTTTTCAGTACTATGAGGGCCATATTCCTGTGCGGGAGCAACGAGGGTAACAGACACCGATGGGAATGGACGTTGGATTAGTGTGTGGAGGAACCGAAGGATTTCATACGTTTAACATAGTTACTTAAAATAAATCTCTGTTACTGTTTTCTTCTTGGTGTAGCAGTTTTAATTGCCTGTGGTGTGCATATGAATTTTCCTTTATATTTTGGCTTCGGTGTATACTGGAAGTCATATGAGCATAGCACAGCGTAAACCAGATTGCAATACCATTAGTGAAATTTTGTAACGATCTTTAATGCTTCATAATTTTCTGTGTTTCTGTTGTCAGATTTCTTTTGAGTTCGTACATGAATCCAGCTAAAGTAACCTGTCCATTTATCAACTGTACTTAAAGGATCTTTACTGATTACTTAAAGTCAAAAACCTTATAACAGTAAGGAAAAAACAATATACACTTTGAGGATAAATATTGTTCCACGGAATAAAAGGATAAACCGCGTAGTTTTTTTAAAAACGTATTCTTTATTTTTACAGCGATATTTTAATTGATTAGAAACGTTAAAATTCTTTCTTAAATAGGGAGTAATTTAATATATTTATAGTCCAATACTGGAAACGATTATCCTTTTATTTTCATAATTCGGAAATGAAAAATAATTTGAGTAGAAGGAAGGCAACTACAAGTTTAATCGGAAGGCGGTATTTAAAAAAAAAAAAAGGAAAATTGAGCTTTCTTATTTCAGGAGAATTACCGGAGCGTGAAGGATCGTGTTTTATTCCGTCCTGATCCGGTAATGACACGGCTTGATTGCTCATTTCTTCGTATTTTCCTAACAGTTGTACCGTACCCTCACCCCTCCTCCGTCTGGTCGACCTTTCCACTTCAGCACACAGAACGAGGTTCTTTTATAAATTATTCCATTTTGATTTTTCTTTCTTGCGATTCCCCTTTCTTTTGGAGGGAGGGCTCGTTCTTCGCGAGGACTTCTCATCTTCGATTTCTTTCTAATCGCTATTGGAATGAAAGTAAGAGTTTGTTTGAATAAGCAGCTCTTCTGAGTGGGAGCAACGTGCGTTGCTGTGCAAATATTGCAAAAGAGGATGGCTTGAATTGGAGCGAAAATACGCGGAGTATATATAATTTCGATGCGTCGAGCTGGTATAACATATGCAGTCTCAGCTTAGCGAAAAATATCTGTATTGTAGCATGAAATGCATGCATTCGCGGGCCAAGAGTTAAAAAAAAGTCTGTGCGCTGTGTACATTTTCCTTACTTATTTTTTTTTAAACGCGTAGGAGGAGGGACGATACGTATCTCTGCAATGTAGTTTCAAACTGATGCACTCCACCTTCTTTTGGAACACCTTCATTAATCGTACAGGTAGACTAAAAATGTGAGAGAGGAACAGAAAAGAATAGAAAAAAGAAGGAGGGAGACATTTTTTTTTAAGCATTGGGAATATTTGATATTTCTCGGTTGAATATTTATTTGAAACTTTAACACAATACTATTTTGGTTCGAATGTAAGAAAACATCTTCTTTTTTAAGTGCCCTTATGAAAATTCTATTCGCCGATGTATAATTAAAAATATATGAGATAATTTTTCACTTATCCCTTAACGTTCAAATTAAAAAGGAAACGTGTTTACTAAGAATTATAATACAGTATGATGGTCTTTTAACTATTTCATTTTTATCGTATGATATGTTTACTCTATTTAATTAGCTTTTTATTGTATAGTATGCTAGTTAGACTAAATAAGCATTTATAGGTGAGATTGTATCCATTTTTGTTGTACTATCAGAGTTTAATGATGATTGCAGGTAGTGAATTTCTGAGTATTTAAGCCTTTTTTTCTATTCCATATTGAGTTTAATTGCTTAATAATTTGCTATTGCTTATTTTGATCTTAATTCTAATGTTGTTTCTAAATTAACTTACGGGTTTTTACTGTATGCAGGGTGATCGCTTGTTGTTTTCTTACTGATGTTCTTGGTGTTTTATATATATAATTATATAATTTTCGGCTACTTAAAGTTAAAAGTTCTATCCTAAAATTGAACTTTTCTCTGTGAGCAACCAGATCTACTAAAAGTAATGAATAAATACCCAAATACCCCCCGCCCCAAGTGTGTAAGAACAGTTTCTAGTGTATAAGAGTGTTTGCAATTATAATATTAAATAAATTAAATATTTACCTGTAAACTGCATAAAATTTTTGCATCTAAGGGGGAAGGGAATTAAATGACTAAACATGTGTGCTTCATAGATGGTTATATAAAAAAATTTTTTTTCTTTTCATATTTATCGGAAATGTGTTAATTTAGCTGTTTTACTTTGAATTCATCCTTGATGATAAGACAGTAACATCACAGAAAGTCTTCAAGGGAATTTGTCAGGACTTAACATTCTGTGTGTATTCTTTGAGAACATGGTAAATTCTGTAAAGGGTTCTTATCCTTACGTTCTAAGTCCTGAACTGGAACAGGGAGCGGAAGGTACGCTATGTTCTGATGTAACTGCTGGGCTGGAGAATAACTGCACGTGAAGGGATTTGGAATCCTGTTTTATTAATTCACTATTAATAACAAACCTCCCAATTCGGGAGAGATACAGAACGTAACAGACCACACTTTGGTCAAATTTAACAATCAAATAAATTTAAATAAATTAAAATATAACTTAAATTAAACTTTGCTTCGCAGAGCAATTCGCGGAGATTGGCCTCTACCGAAAAGGGTGCGTAGCAAGGTA
Organism: Stegodyphus mimosarum; assembly: GCA_000611955.2. NCBI lineage: Eukaryota > Metazoa > Arthropoda > Arachnida > Araneae > Eresidae > Stegodyphus > Stegodyphus mimosarum. The sequence goes on along the minus strand of KK115094.1, from coordinate 182,724 downwards.
TACTAAATACTACCGCACTTTAATTTATTTTACAAAGCAATCACGTAGTAAGCACTATGGCTTATAAATTTAAACTGCTAGCTGGTCAGGCGAACGTTGAGCAGCGTGACCGTGATCTGAGGCAAAGCTCTCACACACCGAGAGGTTTCTACCTCTGTCTTAAATAGTGCTTGGCTGAACTTCAAAAAATTAGCATAAGCTAAAAACGCGCGCTTCTTCTGACAGGAAGTTGAAGCAGAGAGGAGATAGAAAAGATTTAAATTAAAATAAACTTGGTTAGTTTAACTAAAACCTTACAAATTAAACAAAAACAAGTAAGTGAAATGAGCAATCAAGCCGTGACTACTTTTGTTCTTAGATGAAGTACCTTTTTTCGCTTAGGTTAGAATTTTTTTTTTTTTAAATTCACCTGCACGTCTGGGCCACAAGCTGAACAACTTTAACTCTTTGAGGGGCAGGAAAATGCAATTAACGTTTTCAGCAAAACTCTTGTTTTATTTACTATATCAGGTGTTAAATTAAATTATTTGCGACAATGACACGTATTTTGTCCAAGACGCGTGAAAAATATGACCACTTTTTGTGGTTAGTGTCAGTGACCACAGCCCACAGAACGCATCCCTACAAATCAGTCTCTATGATACTCATGGAAACAGTTTTTCTTTTTCAAGCAGAGTGCAACTTTGCATGTGCTACATTCCCACACTGTTCTTACAGGCTTTTTCTTGGTGCTGCAGAGTGCACATCGTCGTGATGTTGTCTTCGATGGCTGATACTTATTTTCTTGAAGACGAATTGCTGCATCAACTACTGACTTACGTTTCTTGATTGCCATTTACTGAGCTAAAAGGGAACATCAGAAACGGTCAGTCTTGAAAATCACTCGCAGGAGTAAGACGTTCAATAGAAAAGATGGTTACTGTATGTAACCACCACCCTTCAAAGAGTTATGGATGAAGTTGAAACCAATTCCCCCAGAAATTTTTGTTGAATGTTATGCTGGAAGTCTTGAGATGCGTGTGGCATCTGATAAAACTTTTTTCTTGAGATTACCTCATCAAATCAAATGCAGGTTAATTTGAGGAAAGAGCGATGTGCATTGGTCACAAACTCATCAAAATTATCCTGTTAAAAATTTCCCCATTCTTGACATTGATTGTTGAAACATAGATATTATATTTTCCATCGGCGGGCTCTAGCCGTTTACAGACGTTGACCACCATTAACGCCGGAAGTTGTGGTCTTTTATTATGGAAGTACACTGCGAAAAAAGAAAAAAAGAAATGGGGGGGGGGCAGTTCTACTGGCTCGATTGACAAAATTCAAATTGCGTTTTTCATATCTGGAAAGCGCGACCTAGGATATGTATTAGATTTATGTATAGCATCGTTGAAATCGTTGAATTATGACCTATAGAATTTTTACAATCATCTTAAAATAGATGTATTTCTAAACATACATGCAAAAAATTAGAGCTTTTTATTAAAAATTTCCGAAGATATACGTGAATTTATATATTGGCGAGTTTTGAAATTTGGCATATTTGTTGAAAGCGATAATAACAAAAATGTGGTTTACGCGCTTTGTTAACATTGTTGAAAGTAGGAACGATGTGACTTTTTTTCCGCTCCTGCACAATAGAAGGAAAAGGAAAAAATAGGTTGCTATATATTAAGAAGTTCGCCAAGTGAATTATTCCTGGCTCAAACTGAAGATAATGCGCCAAGTTAAATTTTTGAATTTCTCCCTAAATTTCGCACCAAATTTTATAAAACTTAATATTTAGGCCTAATTTGAGTCGTGGAATCAGAATGTGGAAAAAAATTGGTATGTTATTTCAAAAAAGTTCCATTTTTGTGTCAAAATATTAGAACAAAACTATATATAAATCTAATATGTATCATAAGTCGCACTTTCGAGACATGGAAAACGCGGTTTGAATTTCGTCAACCGGCCCGGTAGAACGGGAGATATAGAACTGTCCCCCCCCTTTTTTTTGCGCAGTATACCTAATAGGTGGCCACGTTGCCTCCTGTGAAGGGACGGACAAATTACATCATGTCTTCTCCAGGAATGGCAGTCAGAGTCACTAACCACTTTCTCATCTGTGCGGTATATCACCCTCAGTTGTATACCTCTGAAAATCGCTAGTCTGAATAACAAAAAACATGGATCACCTCGTTAGTGTACCTGGCAGAGGACGGACATCACTTGCGGTATGTGATGCTGTGAATGTATACGTTAATGTAAGATAAAGTGAAGTTTTCAGGAATTTTTGATACTTTCCGTCTATTCATTTCTCATACATATCAAAAACTCTGAATTGAGTTCGTTACGAGTAAATATGTAACTAATAATTAACTTTAATCGAATTTTTGTACTTTGATGAAAGGTACAATCTGCTAACAATGGGAAATAAAGTAAGACTATAAAGGAATATTATCCAATGAGCTGCTAGTTTTAAATTTTAATATTTTGTTTATTTTAAATACCTAATGCCGATATTTTATTTACGCAAAAATTAAATTAGATTTGAAAATTTGTAGAAGAGCTCTAGATTTAGAGAGAATAAAGCTCAGGGTTCCTCTTCTTTAGAGAGCCAAAATATTCGGACGAAAGTTTTGGGCCAAATATTTTATGTAAAAGTGCACAGTAAAACCAAAAACTTAGGACCGAATGGTAAAATTATAAATTGCAATTTTGTTCATTATTTTATTTTTCACATTGTGTTTAAGGAATGCAATGACATTTGGAAATAGCATTAAAACTAGACACCAAAGTTTTAATACTCATTAAAGTGAATTATTTTACAAATTATTGTTTTTGGAATTCCAAACAGTATTAAACCTTTGGTAGGAAAGCCGGCGACTTGCAAACCGTACCTTTGTTCGACAAACCAAATCCTCCCCCCTTTTTTTAATACGGTGGCCAAACTTAGTCTTTTAAACGTCTCATCGCGGAGAACATTAAATAGGGTGCACCGCAAGAGGTAGACCGATATTGCACCCACAAGAAGAGAGGAACACATGCAAATGATCAAACATATGGCGGCCACCGAAGTTGCAACCTGCAATTTGAAGTAACAATCAGTCTCCGCTGATCACTAGATCGTCCTGAGAGATCTTTTTCTTAATTCCTATCATAAACAGGAATAACATCTTTAACTTTATAAAATTTTCATTTCAAACTAATGTGACACATGAAATCTGAATCGTAAATTAAATGAATAAGTCTTTTTAATCATTCTGGTTGAGACATTAGCGGTATCTTTTCAAAAGCCAAAGTTTTGTTTGGGAAAATGCGAGGAAATCCATCTCTCATGTTTGAAAAGCTCCGCGTGTTGTTTAGCTAAGAAATGGGACGTCTTCTTGTAAACTGGTTTCTGTATGGAGTTGAAGATAAACGTGCTCGATAACGGTTGCCTCCCTTTTTATTTTTATAGACTGTGGGTCGTTTTTGTCGACGTTTGAATGTTGTTCTTTAATTGCGGTCCGAATTTTACGACCCGTGTCGAAGACTTCCCCTTCAGCGGAGGCTGGTTTCTTTACTTTGTGAAAGCAGTTACACGCTGTTTTTGTTTGTCTTACGTTCATAACTGTCTTCTGTTTGTCTCCCCTCCTTCCGACTTCAAGCCGAACTTTGCTGTTACAAAGTTCGTCATTTTGCGCGATGTTTGGATGTACTTCAATGCGTTTTTAACTTTTTCTGTGTCTTCGATATAATATTTAGTTATGAAGCTCTTGAGCTACAGCTGAAACGAATATGCGGGAAAAAGTATTTTACATGTGTGGATTTTATTTCCTTCTTTAAATTTTCTTTATGTTTTCTTATTGAGAATTAAGAAACTAAATAAAAAGTAAAATGGCTTTAAATTTTGAATAATTTTTCATTTAATACGAAATAGATTTGTAAAAACTTAGCTGCGCTTAATAATAAGTTTAGGAGAACTTAGTTCACCTGTGAAATCATGCGTATCCAGAGGTATGCTAATAAAAATTCAATACGAAATTTCTTATTAATTATCATTCAAATTATTTCATGGGTCTTTTACATCCAAAGAAACGCCTTGGAACTCATTTCCTATGATGCACGTGAAAAAAACACCCGTACTTCAAAACTGGGTACAATATTTTGTAGATTGATTGTGAATGAATTTAATAGGAATGTTTGAACGCAAAATTTGTCCAATATTTAAAATTAGCTGTCAACAGGAACAGCTCTGAAAGAAAGTTGATTATTTTGTGTCAGAGAGCTATAAAATTACTTCATGTACCGTTTACTACAATAGAAGAGGTAACAAAATTGTATACAGTTTGGGTATGGAGATAGAACTTAAAATAGAACGAAGGTAAACAATAAAATAAATTTAATTCTTATGATGAACAATGGCTTATTAGAAAAATGAGAAATAATTCTAGCGGAAGCGCACCGAAACTGCATTATGGGTTGAAAAATATTTAAAGTATATATCATTAAACTATTTGACTACTCTTTATAAATATGAGTGCCGTTGTCCTGCAGCTTGAATTAAACCGTACATTCAGTGAACACAATAAAAAGGACCATAAATTCAACTGAGGTATGTAAAAATATACATTCTTAAAGTTTTGGACCTTAGGGAAAAAAAGTTACTGTTTTCTAAGGAATGTATATTTACATAATAAAATTCCGTTTCGGAGACCAAAATGTGATTATCATCTTGTAATTTACTTTTTGTTCATAAAAAATGATAAAATCGCATTTTTGGGAAAGATTGTAGAGACATTAGGTATTTTTTAAAAGCGGGAGAGAGGAAAAATGAGCAATGCCCTCGCCGGGACTCCAACCACGGACATCTCGAATACGCGCCGAGCGTGCTGACCACTATACCACGAAGGCATGCCAAGAAGGCGGGAGAAATACCTTATATACTCCCACTTTTAAAGGGCGAATGGGGGTTAGGGGACCCAATCGTCAGATCCTGGTGGTGGAGAATCATCATCCACCACCTTTTTAGTTCGGGCGCCACTGCAGAGACATTAAGTATATTTAGAAAGCAGGAGAAGAGACAAATGAGCAATGCGGTTGCAGGGACTTGAACCACGGACCTTTCGAATACGCGCGGAGTGTGCTGACCACTACACCACGAAGGCAAGCTAAGAAGGCCGGAGAAATACCTTATAGGATAATACATTTACATACTGGAGATCACGTTCTACATAACGCATAAAACTACGTTTCGAAGAAAGTTCAACATATATATGAAGCCTCATCTGTTACGTTGTCGAGCATTAAATTTTGGAATCATAAGGCAATAAATGGCATAAGACTACTGACTAAGGATGAATCAGCATTTGTATATCAACATTCTGAAAAATAGTGCTGGAAGGATTGTGGAAATATGCACGATTTCATATACTTCTAAAATATTATATCTAAAATTCTTAATTCTGACTTTTTTTATGTGGCAATAAAAAAATACGCATACGTGACACAAAACTGACATGACGAAAAGGCTTTGATGCAGCTGTTGGGGGGAACCTCTAAATTTAATTACGTATGATAAAACTGTTAAATCAATATCATAATCATAAACGACCTAACCAACTTAAAAAATTTAAAAGTATCCCATTAAGTATTTTTCATGCAATCATTTGTCAAAAATGTGACAGTTAACTGAAAGTTCGTAGTGCATATGAATATTACTTTAAATTTGAGGTCGATTGAGTTGTTTTTAACCTACTGTAATTTTTGTTTAAAAACTTTGCAACACAGGCCCTCCAGAAGTCATGAAAGCATTTCTAAACAAAGGCATCTCAGTGAAAAATTGACCGTACTCACACCCTCCTTTTTTTTTATCTTGCTCATGGAGTGAATACCAATAAAGAAAGAAAAAATAAAGAGCCAACATACATGACTGGTAAACAGTGTACAGATTTATACATTAAATTATGTGATGAATATATGAATGCTAGATTTTTATTTGCTCAACTCGAAATGTTTTTTAGATTGATTGTTAGAATTTCTTTTAGCACATATATAATTACACTGCTGGCCATCCAAATTGCAACACCAAGAAAGACAAGAGATATCACAACAAAATTTATTTAGTAGATAACATGTTGACCAAGTATCATATGATTAAATGTATAGACTTCTGTGAAATGTGGTTTCTTCCAGAATCAGTAGCCAGAGTAGCCGCCATTGTTGGAGATCGCCGCTGCCACAGGCCTCTGCATTGATTCAAAGCGACTTTGGATGTGTTCTTGGGGTACAGCAGACCAAACAGCTTCCACACGTTGCCAAATTTGATCTGGTGTTTCAGCTTCAGATGTAATCTGGGTCAATCGTTCAGCAATCATGGACCACATGCTTTCTATTGGCGAAAGATCCGGAGAACGAGCCGGCCAGGGAAGCAACTCAATCTGGCGATTGACGAAGAACCCTTGGACAATGCCTGCCACGTGTGGTCGCGCATTATCCTATTGAAATATGGCTGTGGGCAAGCCCTGAAGGTAAGGAAAGATAACTGGCTCCAACACCTCGGACATGTAGCGCTGGCTGTTTAAAGTACCGGCAATGCGTACTAGAGGAGTGCGAGAGTGATATCCAATACCGCACCATACCATAATACCCGGTGCAGAACGCAGCTGTTCAGCATCCTCTCTCCATAGTGTCTCCAGACTCGAATTCGACCATCGTGGTGTTGTAGACAGAAGCGTGACTCATCAGTGAAGACAATTTCATTCCATTCTGCCGTCCACATCCTTCTTTCATCGCACCATTGGCGACGGAGACGTCTGTGGTTCTGCGTCAAGGGTACACGAAGCAATGGACGTTTTGCGGACAGACCACTCTGCTGTAAACGGCGTCGAATGGTACGCGCAGACACTGGATGATGCGTTACAGACTGAATGTGCTGTGCTATGGTTCGTGATGTGATTGAGCGATCCGTCACTGCCATGCGCACAATGTTCCTGTCGCCACGTGAAGTGATGAACTGAGGGGGATGCGATCGAACACGTCGGTTCGTCGTACCCTTCTGCATCCATCGGTCACATATCCGCATTACAGTTGTTTTGTTTCGTCCAACACGACTACCCTGAAAGATAATCCACACTCTCGGTAGGCCACTATCCTTCCTCTGTCGAATTCGGATACTTGATCAAACGATGATCGCTGTTTACTACGGGACAAAATTGATCGTTTTTTTTTTTTGAAAAAAACCACAAGAAAAACACAATTACCGAAATCGTCAAAAACTCCAAGCCTTAAATAGCGCTTTGAAGTGGCGCCACATACGCGCGTGATGTGCGTCTGCGCTGAAATTCTAATCATTTGCATATCTCACCTCCGCTAATGCATGTTGTAAATTTCATGTTATTTGCATGCTTCAAGGTTGTTGCATTTGCGGTGGCCAGCAGTGTAGTAAATTCTTTTCCATATATAAAAAAAAAGGGAAAGATAAAAATGTTTCCTTATATTTTATAGTGTTTTTGGCTTAATAGTGTATTGCATTATAAAGTATTTTTATAACGCAAAATTGTATAATTTAATATATTCTTAAAAGGATTTTATTTTTCCATACAACCATTTGAATTTTCACCGTGCAGGACCATAATAAGGTAAGTTCAGTTTATTACCTATTTGTTATTATTTCTTCTAATACTATGCATGAAATTTAATTTCATTTTTGTTCTTCTGTGCCGTTTGGAAAGTAAATCTTTTAGTTCATTTTGGTTCAAGTTTATTTCAGTGTACATATCAATTAAGCTCTTTTTAAATTTGAAGTATTGCTTCAGTTTTTTTCTTTCTTAAGATGTACACCCGGCCAAAAAAAAGGGGGGAGAAAGTTCTATATCTCCCATTCTACAGGACCGATTGTCGAAATTTAATTTGCATTTTACATGTCTCGAAAGCGCGACTTAGGGCATACATTAAATTTATATATGACATTTTTCTAACATAGGTATTTTGACACAAAATCGGACCTTTTACGAAATAACATTGCAATTTTTTTCCATATTTCTATTCTACGACTCAAATTATGGCTAGATACTAAATTTCATAATTTTTGGTGGGTAATTTATAGAGAAATTTAAAAATGTATCTTGCCGCATTTTTTCAGTTTGCGCCAAGAAAAATTCACTTGGCGAACTTCTTAATTTAGGCAACTTATTTTCCTTTCCTTTTTACTTCTTTGTACGAAGTAAGGAGAGTACTGTAATCATGAAAAATTCCGGGTACCATATTTCAACGAAAATACCAATTTTGACCGCTATCGAATTCAATTTAACGATGTTTTTGCGTGGCATCTTTACGTAAGGACAGAATAAATTACTCTTTGCCCAAATTAATTATAAAACTGATTTAAAATGGATTGAGAAGAGATTTTTTCGTAGCATCTGTACGTACGTATGTATATATTTCGTATAACTCAAAAACGAGTTTCCTAAGAACTTTGAAATTTTGTATATAGGACTGCTATAACATGTAGCAGTCCTATATACACCTCACTTTTATATTTGTGCACCTCACTTTTTGGTTGCAATCGGCCGCGCTAAAAGTATATATGTATGCACATACACACTCTGTTACTCGGCTCAATCAGTTTAGTTTTATTTATTCTTATATGTTGGTAAATTGTGCATTTTCTGCTTTAATAATGGTTCAATTATGTTGTTCTTATCTTCCGGTTAAGGTTTTCATGCCTTTAGTTAGCCTGCATGCAGTAGTTTTAGAATTATCAACAATTTAAAAGTTGTTTAAGTGCGGCTAAGCTTAATTTTTTTAATAGCAGCCATATTTGTTTGAAACTTAGGAGAATTATGAATTAAGTCTTTCTGCTCCTTCAGTGTCCTTTTGCCAAGTGGGACTAAAAAGAAAGTTTTAGTTTTGTGCACTGAAAAATCTACCTTCTTGCCTGCTGCCGAATTGTTTGTTTTTGCATAGAAATTGTAATTTTAATTGTAAAATTTGTTCTTTTATTTGTCTTAACTGTATTTGATGGTTTATGTGTTTCTATTTTTAATGAAGATATTTTGAGATTTTATGTATTTTCTCCTTCTTCCTTTTCTTTCTCTCCTTCCTTTTCTCCTTCTCGTGAAGTGAGAACTGAATGAGAAATATATTTCTAATGAAACTGGAGGAAATAAGTTTAAATGAAATTCAGGAAAAAATGCTTATAATTTAATATTCTGTACAAGGAAGTCATGTTTTTTCATTGTACACATCAACGTTTTTTCATTGTACACGATCGGAAAAAAGATCATCGTTCATACTTTCAAATAATTTTAATAAAGTTCATAAACAACATTTGGTGATGTTATCGCTTATAACGAATATGCCAAACTTCAAAACGCGCCAAATGTAAATTCACGTATATCTTAGGAAATTTTGAATAAAAAGTCTAATTTTTGCAGGTATGCTTAGAAATACATCTACTTTAAGATGATGGTAAAAATCCTATAAATTATAATTCAAAATTTTTTTCGAAAATTAAAAAAAAATTATTTATGGTTTATTTTTTTTAAATTAAATTTTTAAAATTATTATTACTATTTATTGATTTAATCATAAAAAATAGCGAATTTTATTTCGAATGAACCTGAATTTCGAAATATGAAACGAAGCCTCAAATAAGTGTAATAAAATAGAGTTATTAATATATATAACAAAGTCAATTAACATGGATGAGCTAAAATTTTGAAAGCTAATTTTTTAAAAGCTACTCGTGCGGGTTTTATAAACCTTGGCACTTTGGCATAATTTGAGTCCTGGAATCGAAATATGGAAAAAAATTAGTATGTTATTTCAGAAAAAGACCGATTTTCTGTCAAAATACCTATGTTAGAATAATGCTATACAGTATAAATGTAATGTATATCCTAAGTCGCGCTTTCAAGACATGAAAAACGCAGTCTGAATTTCGTCAATAAGCCCAGTAGAACGGGAGATATAGAATTGCCACCCTCCGTCTTTTTTTGGGGGGTTGTAAGGTGTACATTCTGCATTATTTACATCAGCGCATTATTTTTAATGAAAATATATGTAGTATTTTATTATTAACATCCATGTTTTCTAATCTACGCTGTGTTCTTCATTGATATGCTGGTCATTGCCACATCTTGGACTCTTCATGGCCTTTATACCACAGTTCGTAAGTATTCTCTAATTTCTTGAATTTGTTATTATTGTGTTAATATATGTTTTTGTATTATATTTTTCTTTTAAGCGTTATTTTGAAATTCCACGAAGCATTTTATTTCTTATATGCCTGTTTTGTTCAGCAGAAGGAAAAATTTTCAGAGAAGTAGGCGATTTGCTATTTTTGCTAGTAGAATATCTTCCGATAGGTACTAGTTTCAGGAACTGAAGCGAGGGGAGGGGGAGGGGAGATTTTTCATTGCTTAATTAAGCGTAAAATTTAACAGAACGTAGATTTTTATTTAAATAAGTTTTACCGATGTCAGGTTACTTACTACCTCTTCTTCATGAGCAAAAAAAAAAACAATTTTTTTCCCCCAAAATGTGAAAGTGACGGGCGTTTTATAGCGAAAGCAATGGGCGGAACTAAACGAACGAATTTTTTGAATATGAAAAGTTTCTTGGAAATGGAATTTACCAACTGGAAATTTTTGTTTCTTTTTTAAAGTTAATAACGTGTATTTCAATTATGAACGCTTTTTGAACGCTTTGAAATGTTTTCTAAGGCTTTGACAATTCTCATATCTTAGTTTCGCACGTTTGTTTACTATTTTTCGCGGCAAATGGTGCTTTTTCATTTTCAATTTTCTCTGCTCATTGATTTCGACATAAAATGGTTGTCATTGCTTCATTTTTTGTAAAATATTTTTTGTCGTGGAAAAGAGGTACTCGAGTCTGATCGTCTTCGAAATGGATTGAGTTTTATTTAAAAAGTATGCCAAGATAAAGCTACTTTTTTACCTTATTTTAAATTTTACATTGCTTTTTTTCTCTTCTAGTCTCTGTATCTATTATGTTGTTGTTATGATCATTTTATTATATTAAACAAATATTTTACAATTAAGTTTCGTTGAGGAGCCGTATGTGTATTTCATCACTTCGATAAATTCGCACAAGATTGTGTGGATGTTTAGTTTGACATACCAGCTTTTGCTGTATTCTATTCTGTAAACTGTATATTGCTAATAGATATTCTGAAGCAGATGTTCTGTATTTGCGAGATATAACATTATAAGTCTTGAATGACAGTGTCGCCACACATTGAAATCTCTGCTGGATATGAAGCAAATTATTGAAACTCAGAGATGTTTGTCTTTTTGTGTCCTAAATATCTATCATTGTAGGCTTGGTTCTAAGTAAGATTTTGCAGAGATCATAAAGTTAACAGAATGTCTTGTGCTTTTTAAAAATACAGATTGGGAAGCCGCCTCCGATGTCAGAAGGTGTTTCTGGGGAAGTGTTCTCTCATGTAAGCACCTTGCCCTCGACCTTTGTTGGTCGTCGAGGTACCTCTTCTCTCTTGCACGCCCACGATATTCCACGAGCCATGGAACGTGGTCTCATCCGCCTTCGCGATTATGATATTCGTCCAACTCACCCACCCGACTCGTGTCACTCAATTACGTCACAGCGGGCAGTCCGCCCATAATAGCCATCAAACTGTTAAAAACGAAGGACTTGCTCGTTCATTTCGAAAACGCAATTAACTGCGTAGACACCTCTCCCGTGGTTGGAGGAGATTTGTATACCTTGTGCTTTTAAACGGATCCTTACGAGCAACCCACCCGCGGAGGGGAATACCTCAGCATCCTTCCATATTTCACTTTTTTGCCCCCATTTCTGTCTTACTGATCGCTCTGCTTTATTTCAGATGGATTGTGTTCCTTCTTTCATTCTAATTTAAGAAAGTAGAGGCCAGGAAATTAATCTCCAAGTGCTTATTGTGGCAGGCCCTCGTACTTGAGCCAAACTGTAGAAACCATTTGGAACTGCGAGTAATTTGGATATTTTGCGACGTTCAATAACGATTTGTGCATCGTTATTAAAGTAGAATCACAGTTAGTGTAATTTAACAAAGATGGACCTTTTTTTGACATAGCTTTGAACTGAAAGACTCTGAATATTTTGCCAACTGCTTGAGGCATTAAATGCTCTTTCATGCTTTCAGCTTTTAAAAAAATAATATTTAAGTAACTTTCAAATGACATTTTGTGTTAGAGAATAAAGTTTTTGCTTTAAATATTGAGATAAAGTATGGAGGATTCGATCTTCTTCCGTGTTTAAAAAGCCGGTACATTCCCCTTAAAGCAACAGTACGGGAGGGGCAGCAGTTTTCAATATGCACTATATTCAGCATTAGGATTTCCCTTACCTAGTCCTTGAATTTATGTCTTTGTTCTAAAATGTCTAGTTTTCAAGATGTTTCTTTATAACTTTTTGCATTCTGCACCTTCCCTTTGCACAAGTTTTATTAGAATTTTAGTGCACTGCTCTGCTTTATATATATATGTAGTAATTTATTTTCTAGTGGATCATTTAATATATTATCTCCTTTGGAAAAAATAGTTAGAATTCTGCTGAAATGAATTTACTCATATCTGGAGTTTTATAAATAGTCGAAGGGAATTTTCCTAGAAGTGGACCATTTAAGGAAGGAAATAAAAATTTTACGCTGTCACGATAGAAATACGTTTAATAACGAAATGGATAAATTATGCAGTCTGGAAACATTTTTACGGAACTTGGGCAATCCACAAGAATTAAAATTTGTGGTATAAATTTTGCATTTCTGCTTCAGCGCTACTATTCACATTTGAAAAAACAGACGGCGAAATCCAGTCGTTCGCAGAATTTCAACACACGTTGAGTTCCTGTTTTTCCCCCGGACACTATCCGCCCCTCGCTTTATTCTAATAGTAATGACTTAGATAATAGCAATATATTAGTGAAGTTTTTGTCTGAAGGCGGAGAGAGTCGGTAGAAAAAATTTCAATAGAAATCTGACTGAAGACTGCTGTTTCTCAAAGAAATATTCACTCGAAAGGGACGCTTGGATCCTGCATGTACAATTATCACGTTTCGAATATCATTTAAATTAATTTATTATGTTTAAAATCAATCATTTTATTATGTTTAAAATCCTGCAGGAGATGTATGCTAAAAATAAATGGATGTTTTCTGTCAAGAACCGCGCTAAAATGGTTAACTGTGAATCGTTAATGTCTTTTTTTTTTTTTTTAAACCCCATCAGTTGCCGAGCAGTTAAAGAGTGGCTGAATACTGTTAGTTGGAACTCAGGCGAAAGAGCTGACTGCATGGTCGGTTTTCTTCATGCAAAACATGAATTCGAGGCGCTTCCTCTTAGAAAGTCGTCCGCGAAGGCATTCCTTCCCTTACGGCGACAACCCTCGTGTACCTTTTATCTATTCACCGGATAACAGCGATTAAATATAGACAAATGCAGTAAAAATGTTCAAACTGAAATCAAGGGTTTTCTATCGTGTTAAAACAAGAATAGCAGTTTCACTCTTGCCATTCTTGTTCATACAGAGTACGGTTCTCAACCAAGAGGGATTTTCATTATTTCAGAGGGGGAATGCGGTCAGCATTTTCTTTACGTCTTAAGCATATACGTAGTTTTAGTTTATGAATATACAGCATTAATTTTATTCAAATTTTGGTATTTATCAACATTTTCTATATATTTTTTGTTTATTTTATAAAATAGATTCTAAATCTAAATAAATGTTCGAGTTTTGGAAAAGGGATTCATCGCCTAGCAGTGCTGAAAGTAGTGCATGGTGCTAAAAAAGGGTAAAACCACTGATATAGAAGGAGGAAATAAAAACTACTCAAAATTCTTTATTGCATAAAAGTACAACTTAAAAAATGACGCTCAAGCACAAGATGAATGTAATGCAAGAAGTGCGCATTTTTCAACGAAGGCCTGCGACTCAATCTTAGCTGAAACTAGCTTGCGAAGCCTATCATTTTTATGAGGGGCGACCTCCCGAGTAAAATCCCATTCTTAAACGTTCATGTAATGCGTTATGTCGAATTGGCAATGTCTACCTCCGCCCGTAGAGATCGTTAATAACCCCCCGCGCATTTTGTCTTAAGTCCGTAGGGGGTCTTTTTCGACTTTCCCCACCCCCTTCTTTTTAGTGCAGTTAGTTTGCTTTTTGAGGAAATCATTTTGATCAAGCAGTAATTCTAAGTCCGCCTGCAGATAGCGCGACATGCTGCTGACCTGTAGGTTGCAATACGCATTATTTGTGTGCTGCGGTGGTGATGAAACTGTCGTCTTTCTCTTCTGTATTATGTGTATTACTGAAAAGTCTGAAATCGTTTCGGAGAAAACTTGACCTTGGGATTTACCAGTACATTTTAACGTGTTTTTGACATCTTGCTGTTAGAAGTCCGTTTTCGCATTTTTACCAGCGGATCGTAGAAAATATTTTAGGTTTATTGGTGAAAATCATTAAAAGGTATTTTATTAAGTCTTTCGCATTTTGGTGCTGGCAACAACTATCATTGTGCATTTTCATTCATCAACTGTGCATTCACTCAAGAAGCACCAGTCATATGTATGTAAAAAAGTTTTGTCAACTTTCAAAGAGTGAAAAGTAAAAAGGCCAGAAATATTAATTTAATTAATAGCAATGTAATATTTCGTAGCATACAAAAAATTCGTTCATCAGAGATGTTTGAAACAATGCGGCATTTTTTACTGCTTTAACACTTCTACACTCGAGGCCTTTTCCGCTCAGGCGAACCATCAGCTCGAGAGATTTTCCGCATATTTGGTGAATTTCTTACAGCTGACTTAAAAACGATTTTACACGCAATTTAAAGAAATCTAGTAATTCTTTTATATTTGAAGATACTTGCGGTCCTGCGGCTGTATCGCCGGATACGTGCGGTATTCTCTGCAGTGTTTCTTCGGATACTGTTCATGTTATCCATTCTGAATTTTCCATCTCTTCTGCGGAATCAATGCCGCTTTCATATTCATTATCTATTACCCTGATTTTTCGCCTTCTTACAGCTCTTACTTCATCTCTATATTCAACACTGCTTTGGCTGCAAACAGTACTTTAACATAAATTATTTCCTTGCCTAATCCAATTTCTTACTTAAAATCTCGTTTAGAAAAAGGTCTCATGTCACAATGGAAATTTTTATGGTCACAAAAAGTCACTGGAAGAAGAGCATTTACCTTTTTACTCATCCCTTCATGTAAACTAGTTTCTACAAATAATGCAGTGACTTATATTCTGACAGCTCATGGACCTTTTGTGGACTATATCTTTCGTTTTGGGCTACATAACGCGGACAGTTGCATTTTTGGCTTGCCAGGTACATTAGACCATTCCTTGTTTCAGTGTCAAATAACCAAAGATCTACATTTTTGACTCTCTACAACAAATAGTTCTCGTGAACAGATTCTCAGGAATAAATCTCTTCGCCAGAAGCTTCAGACTCTAATGAACTATCTTCTTATAAACAGCGACAATCTCAAAGCAGTAACATTCTCATACTTATTTATAATTTTTTACCCATTAATGTTATTAACGTAAGTAGTAGTCACAAAAGTGGCTTATAAACTTAATGATAATAATTTTACTTTTGTAACATTATTCTATTACTTTTAAAAAAAATAAAAGCCGCTAATTGAGCAGAAAAGGCTGAAAATCCAGATGGAACAGCTGCTCATTCTGTGGTTTCCTGTATCGCCAAGTACTCCGTACACAGATGTAATTTCGTTCAACGAAAAATCGAATTTCATTTGAATTGATTCTTTCATCGTATTCCATGCTTAATGGGCTCCGTAACTTTGAAACCATTGCCACTACCGTCGAGTTCGAACTAGCGTCGAAGACGCATATGTAACAATAAAGCTAAAAAACGTATTTAATATCAAAGATTGGCAGTTGTTTTATATGCATGTAATTGTTGAATACTCTGATGAAGCGATATTGCCCAAACCAAGCCTTAATAAACATTATTAACACTAGAATTTTCGCGTCAAACTGAGTGGTGATCGACAGTCACATGAGGAGTTACTACATCAAATCAAGCGGTGACCGAGAGTCACCTCTGGAGTTAACTGCATAAAATCAAGTGGTGACCAAGAGTCACATCTCGAGTGTAGAGGGTTAAATATAGATTTACTCTATGTTTGTATCCAAACTCAAATGTGACGAATGATTAGGAGTACAGAATATTAATCGTCGGACTTAATTTGGGTTTGATCCCAGGTGAACGGGCGGCTGCATGAATAATTTTTGCAGTATTGCCCATGTGTAAAATGAATACGAGCGTGTTTCCCCTCTACGAAAGCATTCCTCCTCTTAGGCCTTCTTGGCTTTGTCATATTTAAGGAATCGAAATAATTGAGCCTTTGTGGCTTTCTTATATTCAAGTAATCGTCAACTCTCGATGAAGCGCCCTGACTGGGCCTTGCGTTTAATATAATTTTTTTTTTTTTTTTAAAGAATGGAAAAGTTTTTATCGCAGACTGTCAGCATAAAATAAAACTATCTATGGCAAATCCCAAAAAAGAAAGAAAGAAAAAAGAAAAAAGAGTGCGGCATAACAGTAGATGATGGCCGCTTTTCTCTCCAATAACCGGGCACTTGCTGGGAAGCGTTAATCCGGAATGGCTGAAACCGCCAGTCATTTAACCGAGAATTCAGCATCAAGAATGTTACCCAGTATAAACTATGAGATGTAAACTGATATACCCTCGAGAGAGGAGAAAAGGATGTACACGTACAACCAACTTGAATGAAAGTTTCTCACAGAACAGCGTATCGCATATAGCAATACGCTGTTCTGTGAGAAACTTTTCCGCAAATTCCAGAACATTTTACAACCTTATCACATATAGCGACGCCAGACGTTGTAATAAATTTTTCCGAGAAATATATTTCTGTCAGCACCATTTTTGAACCTGATTCCGTACAGTCAACCAATCAGATTTCCTGGAAGCGAAGATTCCCGGCAATGTTTCTTTCCACTAGCCGATCAGCTAGCTGGTCTGATAGCGCTTTTATGTGTGAAAGGAGCATGTGTCCGTGATTTTGGGCTACCGGTAAAGATATTTTTATTTTAGGATAACCACTATACTATTTAAAAAAGTACAGAAGATGATATTCGCCAGAACTACGCTGAAAAGCAACAAACTCTAATCGTTGTTTTTGTGCGAGTTTGAATTTAAATATCATTTATAACGTGATATCTTCATTTCTACAAAGAATAAATACCACATAGCATAGCTGTACAGTATTTATTCTTTCGTTATTTATGATGTTCTAGATTATAAATAACGGAATAATTATAATTATTTATTTGAAGTGGTATAATAACAGCCGATGCCTAAAATTAATTTTTAATTTATTTTCCCTTGCCGACATATTGCTTATTGCCTGTATAATTACTGAAGATAAATGCATAGATTGCTAATATATCACTCATTAACAAGAAGTCTTATTTATCTGAAGCGCCTCCCCCTTTTTTATATAAATGCT
>KK115094.1:119654-165209 GCA_000611955.2 Stegodyphus mimosarum | reverse complement strand
GTGGGAAAAAGTTGTAGCATTACTGTTGAGGTTTAGTAACATGTGACAGGCCTCGCTACCAACTCTCTTTTCGGTTGCAACGAGATGGGGGAAATGTGGCCAATTAATCGGAATTCATGAATTCGAACTTTCGGATCCACCTCCTCGACTGGCCCCCTCGTTCATTAGGCGAGAGATTTCAATTTGTTGGTCGGGCGCCTGCTCTCGCGCTACTTTTCTTCCCCCCTTCCTTTTAAAAGGCCACCCATTATCGTCGATCGCAGGTAGACGGACAGCGAGACCCTTTTAATGAATGTTTGCGTTCGCGGCCCATCCGCGTGCCGGCCGCGGCCCATCCATCAAACGTGGTCCTCCCCGCGGAGAAGAGGAGGGATCTGTTTGCTCGATCTAGCCTTCCCCCCGCCGATTTCAATTATCGTCTTTGCCCCTGGGTGCTCCTCCTGTCTGTCAGTTTGGCTGGTGCCTTTAAATCCTCCTGTCTTTGAAGCTGTTTTCCTTTTAGTTTCAGTTCCGATGGTAGTTTTTAGTATTCTCAAAACGTGCCTTCCGTTTTACTAAAAAGAAAAAACAACACATGGTGTCGCCTTGCCGATTTCCTCAAGTTCTGTTTTAAGTTGCAATTAAAAAATAATTTACGATTTGCGCCACTGTTTCCAAGCTTAATGAATTTAAATTCACTTGGCATTTCGCATTGTTGTTCGCATTCGTCACTTGTTTGGAATTGCTTTTGCTTCTGCTGCATTTCTCTGCTCTCCTTACGAAGAGTGTCCTTGATGTAAGAAAAGCCCTCTTGGTTGATTTTTACTAGCTTAAGAATTCATTACATTTGGGTTTATTTTCAAGAAAATCAGTACCATTTTATGAGAGTTTGGAATTGAAGTTTCCCCAAAATTTATTATTATCTTTAGAATTTTGCAATTTGTTGTGGAAATCAAAAAGTTTAAAAGATCTTATCAATATTTGTGTTATTTCAAAATAGTATACATTTCGGGCAACTGGAAAACACATTTTTAAGTGTGACTTATTCATGTTAGCTGGATTTGGGTCTGTAACTCATATATCTGCGGTTTGAAAATATGAAACAATGAAATTTTATACACAGTGTTTATATAAGTGCAGAAAATTTGTTTTTAAAGCTCTAAACAAAACTAAGTGAAAGTACTTTTTTAAAATTACTTTATTTTTTTAACGTTTTGCCATGAATTTTAACGTGCCAAAATAATATTCTTTCAGACCATAGTTCCTTAAAATAATTTTATAGAAGTGGAATAAAATCATATCCAAAAGAAAAAGAATTGATTTCCCGCTTGCCCTGAATTTGGAAATCCCAGCTGAAATTTTTCGTATTTTTAAAGCATTTATCATTACACATTGTTATTGATTGATTGAATTAAATTATTGGATTCAGTTAAAAGCTTCAGTTGCTGAACGCTCGTATTTAGTTCTCCATGCTTCTGTAGTGTCTTCGTTTTCTTATAGAGGTAATTTAAAAATTTTTAACAACTTTTAATTTAAGGGGGGGGGGGAATTTTGCAAGACAATTCTTTAAAAGTTTTTTTTTTACATTACAAATTTGTTGAAGTTTCCTACTGCTCGTTCTAAAGCTATTTTTCTACTTACTTATTATGCCGTCGATCGCTGCCGAAAATTTCGGCAACGGTCGCCAATAACCAGTCGTTACTGTGGAATTCTAAAGGATTCGATCATCCATATTTAGCGCTACTTCGGCGATCGACGGGGTATTCCGTATCACAATTTAACATGCATAGTTGAATTCAAAAGTCATTTGCACTCTGCATTCATGATCTTAAATATTCATAATACTGAGAAACGTCCACTTTCAAGATACGGCATTTCTACAACACACTTTTGGCAGTCTTTCTAAAGAGGATCTTCAGAATCTCGGAACGCTGGAAAATCAGTGAATTTGAAATCTCTTTATTGTACTATATGAATTTTGCCTTATTAACAATCTTCTGCTTCGTTGCCTAGTGAGTATTATTTCTGACTACTAGTGTTTATATTTCGGAATTTATTCCTACCGAGAAAGTGCCTAGACTTTCATAATTTTCCTCACGTTCAACGGGAATTATGAACCAGTTCTCCATTTTTTCGAAGTCATTTTCTTGAGTCAAATAATCCTAGAATGCTTTGCCAGAATAACTTAGCTACCTATCAGCTTCCACTGTATTACTTCTTAAACAAATTCTATTGTTCTTTCTGAAGGTTATGTAAATAATAAACGAATAATCAAGTAATAAGTAATGAGTTTACTTCTCCCTTCGCTCTAGCCCATATTTTCCTTTGTAAATACGAATTTTGCATCTCAGTGCTTTTTATTTAATTTATGTTTGCTCTTGGATTATTTCCTCGGAAGGAACTTGCTCTTTTTAACAACGCGCTGAATGTTTTATTCATCAGTTTTTAAGCAAGGATTGATTTTTATTTGGCTTACTTGCAGTAACAATAATAATAATTATTAAATAGCTAGAGATTCAGTAATAGGTGTGTTTTTCCTTTGTTTAGAGCGGCCCATCAGTTCCCATAAAATTGCTAAACACTTGTAGTTTGACCTCGGTTCCATTCCAGGCGAACGGTTTTAGATGTATGGGAGTTTCTATAGTTTTCTCCATGTGTAATTTGGAGGCGAGACAGTTTTCCTTAGAAAGCCCTCCATGAAGGTGTACCTCTTTGCTGATAGCGTTGAAAATGTTAAACTTTATTTTAGAAACAGACATCCAAGAATCAGTCCCTGATGTATATTTGGGACTAAAGACCTTCTTCAACAGTATGTTTTTCAATTGCTACTTGGGCGAGAAGCTTCTCTTTTTTTTTCGCGAGAAGATTACGAGAAGTTGCTAAAGAGATATCTTCGATCAACAGTGAGCCAAATAAGAATTAACGGTTAACGGTTTGGAATTCTTTTCCAATGGGAATGCAAAAGCTGTAAACATTAATTTTGATGAAGCCATAAAAAAATTTTCAGAAGGCAAAGCTCGCGAGGGGGGAAAAAAAACTTTTTTTTCTTTAATTGGCAGAAAATTTTAACACTTTTTTTTTTAATTATCAACAATGGCAAATTAATGCTTTTTTGAATACCTGTTAGCTCGCTAGATGTAAGTTGTTTTCTTTAGAGATTTTTTGCTTTCAAAATAATTTGGAATTTTCATTTAATTAAACAAAAACTAATTATATTATTGTGTTGATATTTTGTATGGAGATCATTAAAATAAGGAGGGCCCCAAGGAGATTTCCGGTAGTTGTAAGTCTGCCACTACAGATAACCTTTAAGTTCTTTACTTTATTAGCCCAGAAGGGCTATTAATTTCGTTTTGGAATTTTTCATTGGTTCATTTTCTGCGTTGATTCATTTTTCAAATTGTTGCCACCAAATATTACGGCCTTGTGTTATATTTAAAGGAATTAAATAATAAAGAAATGTATGCATGTTTCTCGCATTGTTGTAAAACAACGGTACCTAAAGAAATCAAATTTTCAATAACGTAATTCTTCACCGAATATAGGCATGTGGAAGCCTTAATTTGGAATTTGTTTTATTATTGATTTCATATTTTGTAAAACTTTAACGAATTTTTGATTAGCAAACTCAATAATTTCAAGGCGAGAAATGGCAACACGGTTCCGGGGGGGGAATTATCTCCATTATTATTATTATTATTAAGATATACTGATTTAAAAATTAATTTTATGGTTTAAGATGAACATGGTATTTAATAATTAAATGTAACACAAATTTAAAAAAAAAAAAAAAAAAACCCTCTTTGGGCGTAATGTAAAATCTGAAAGCTTTCAGATTTATTTATTTATTTATTTTTAGCACCCTTTGACAAGATCGACTCATTTCAGGAATCCATTGCATATTTATTTGAACTTTTTCTGTTTGGCCCTGTTAATCTACTGAAATGCAGAGATTGCTTAATTAATTATGCAAAGCACGTGAAACCTTAGGAGAAAATGCCTTTGTGGTAAAGAATTTTTTTCGAATTCGCGTTATACACAAAGGAAATCTCAAAAACCGTCACTGTATTTTACTCTTGTGTAATCCTAAAATGTGTAACATATATTACATAAGTTTGTTTAAAACACGGATGAAAGCAATATGTTTGTAATTTTCACGCTTTATTTAAATGTGTCAGCTATACAAGCAATATTCCTCATATAAAGTCTGGGCGGAACGCAAATGGCGATTTGCTAGGTTGCATTGTAAATGGTTCCTCGTACCCAGCGGCATTTTCTACCGTAGATTGCCGAGACGATTGCTAGTTATACGAACCACGAAGTTTCCAGGGTATGGATTAGTTGAAGTGATCCTATAGCTTGGCCACTAAGATCACCGAATCTCTCGTGTTTGGACATTTTCCTGTGGGGCCGTATGAAAAGCATAATCTACGAATGTCCTTTTGAAACGAATATTGATCTAGTCGGCAGGTTCACCGTCGTTGACGGAGATACGCAGGAAATGCCTGGTGTCTTCGCAAATGTGCTTCAATCCCTATCGCGCAAGTGTGAAGCCGGCATTACAGCTGGCGGAAGGTCTTTTGAACAATTTCTGAACATGTGCATCAATTACATTCCTGTTCATAAAATGTTTTCTAAAGTATCTCCTCTCATTCTTGTGCTAATTCTTTAACTGTTTCAATGAAAAACTGCCTTTTAACTTCTCACCGTTTGCATTCCAATCACACATTCTATGACGACTATTGTTCGTACAGCTGCATTCTATCACCCCGTAAAGTTCCTTTTTCAGATTCACCCTGTATATTAACAAAAACCACCCAGCCGAGATACTGGCTAGTGACTCTGACTGCCGTACCGAAGAACCCGGGTTCGAATCGCGGAGAAGGTGTGCTTGTTTGTAAATGTATAGTATCTGTGAAACATGGAGACACTCAAAATATGCGGCAAGCCAAAAGTCCTCTTAAGAGGTTGGTGGTTAGGAAAGAGGAGTGGGACAACCCCTCTTGCCCGTCGCTCTGAGATGCTGTACCTCAAAATTGGGGGCGAAACTGAGCAAAGTCGTACTGTCACCTGTATGGTGTCCAAGGCTGTTGCCAACGACAGGTGCAATATTGCCTCCTTGCCACGATGAATTTCGTGGGCTGTTCTGATATCAGACAAGCGAGATTTGTTACAACAATAACAAAGCATATTAACAGATTTAGGAGAGTGGTTATAGTGGTAATTTTTTCAAGTCTTTTATGAAATATAATCCTGTAGAGACATTAGACCTTTTGAAACAAATAAGAGATGAAAAATGAGCAATGCCCTCGCCGGGACTCGAACCACTTATCTTTCGATGCGCGCCGAATGGGCTGACCACTACACCACGAAGGCATGCGAAGAAGGCGAGAGAAATATCTTATATACTCCCCCTTTTAAAGGGCGACTGGGGATTAGGGGACCCAATCGCCAAATCCCGGTGGTGGAGAATCATCATCCACCACCTTTTTTAGTTCGGGCGCCATTTGTAGAGTCATTAGGATTTATTTGGAAGCAGGAGAGATGAAAAATGTGTAACGCTTTCGCCGGGACTCGAACCACGGGCCTGTCAAATACGTTTCGAGCGTGCTGACCACTACACCACGAAGGCATGCGAAGAAGGCGGGAGAAATACCTTATAATCTTTAAAAATGGCATTCGGTGATCGCCCTAAAATGTCAAATCGCATCTCCCGTTACCTGGAGATTTCGTCGCTCACTTTGTTTAATTAACCAGCAAATTCTAAACAGAACATTCTCATATTTTCTAGTTTCTCAAAGGAAATTTTTGATTGGTCTGTTCAAGATCATGCCGTTTTTTAATGAAATTTCAGTTTACCTGCATTAGAATTAATGGAATATTGTTCGGAGAACAGCCTTGACACCAAAAAGGGAGAAACAGCTTATTGTGGTATGGCAGGCAATGGTTGTCATTCGATGACGTACTTCCTCTAGGGAGACAGCCATGATATTTTTCCTTTGTTCAGGGATTATCTGCAGTAGGAAATCGGGATATGTAAACGGAAAGTATCGTTGTGTTTGCTGTTTACTTATCAAAGCAACAGCGAAGAGTATTAAATTAAAAATAGCACATAATTGAATAAAATATAATTATAGGTATTATTATTGATAATTTATATAAAAATAAGAGTCCTGCACTTGTAAAAATTTATTAAATGGTTTATTTTCTCTTTTCATTTACTTTATTATGCTTCCTGTACTCATCGATGTTCAATCATGGTTTAGGTATTATTATAGATATTATTTACTTCCGTTGGCATGATGACATGTCGCCTATACCCTTAAAGAAGCCAAGTTGGCGCAACCAAGGCTGTTCTCCGAACAATATCCGAATTAATGTCTTAACAGCTTTATTAATTCTTCTCTGTCTGTTTTTCGGGCACATTTGGGATATTTAAGCTGAAGCATTTTCAAAGTTGATTTTATTTCATTTTGTTTTTTTTCATTTGTATGCTATTTTCTGCCTCATCCCCAATTGTACATTATAATAGATATCTTTTGAATAAAACTCTCTTTTTTCCTCTCCCTCTGCCTTTTTTAAGCAATTTTGCAATTATTTAAAATTTTTTTAAAGAAATCTTGAAATATAAATAATTAGTTACTAATTCAAGATTTCTCGAATCTCGAAAAAGCTACAGGGAAAAAAGTTATGTAGTTTAGTTTTTTTTTCCATTCTAATGGTTAATTTTTCCTATAACAACATACTAATGGAATAGAAAATTTCAAAAATTACCGTAAATTCTGATTGTAACTGAATTTAACTTGGCCGTAACCTATGAAAAATTACTGCCGAGCAGGGAAAAACGGCTTATTTCTATTTAAAGAAATGAACAGCTTATGAAATTGAATGATATGTATTGTTGCGTGTGTACGGGTTCGTAACAAATTGAATGCACATAGAATCGAGGATAGCTTGATAAAATTTATTTTACTAAAAGAAGCACTTTACAGTTCTGGAACTTTCCACAAAAAATACTCGTACACCTGTTTTCAGTATCACGGAGCACAATCAGTAGTCATACTTCAAACTACTAAGAACGTAAAGCACAACGCATTGCAAAGCGCACACGGACATATCTGAATACTCCGTAGTCGACTGTGAACTGAGATACTGAGAACTGATTCTCTTTTCGGGCTTATGTAGTTTTCTCTCGGCTGCCGAGAAATCTCTAGTACCTTCCATTTCTCTAAATTACTGGAAGTCATTTCCGGTTAAAGTTACTTATAAGAGCCGGATACGGTTACAGTTACATACAGTACAGTCAATTACAGTACCAGTTGCAGCTATACAGGAACCGGGCAAAAATGTTGCCAAGTTTGGTGACTTTTGGCGATTTATCGCCAGATTTGGCAACAAAAAATAGTCGCCAAAACAATTGGTAGCTTGGCGATATCTCGGCAATTTAGCGAAATAGTCATATTGCACACACACACACACACACGCACACGCGCACACACACACGCACACGCACACACACACACACACACACACACACACACACACACACACACACACACACAAAATTGCTACAGTTTCGCATACAATTCTACTAAAATTATTTACATGTAAGCAAAATCCATAGCAGTATTATTTGTCATGTGATATTGGAATGGCTAATTTAGGATACATATAAGTGACTTGTGTTCTCTGTTTTACCACCGCCACTGTGTTCAATTGTCACGTAATTCCTCTTGGGTAAATAATGTTTCAAAGAAAGAGCTTTCTAACTCGTACAGAAAGTGGGTTGAAAATCGATCATGGGGTCTAGTTCTGGAGTTAGGTGAGGAGTTAAATTGAAACTGAGAGGGGACTTTTTTATTATTACCTCCTTTTTCAAACAATAATTTCCCCGTGATCTATAAGGGTGCCATATGGTATGGTCATGGGGTGAAAATTGGAGTCTTGAAATTCAATAACCGAAGTTATATGAATGGTGTGTATGAGTGTTCGTAATGCTAGAGTTGATTTCAATGTGATACATGCCTCGTTTTGTTTTAGGTGCTGCCTTGGATATTTTTATATTTGATCTCGCCGTGTAACGTTTTTTTTTTTTAGCGCAAGTGAATGTACGTAATTGTGACTTACATTATTTGCTCTCTCACGGTATTTCTTTTAAGGTATTAAAAATATGAGTTAAATTTTTTTTTTCAGTAGTAGGCAGTAGAGTATTGTTTGAATAGAAAATTCACATATATTTCAAATTGGATACAAATTCTTTAAATACATACAAACGTAGAGTTTACTTTCTATATATATTTAAATAAGCTTAAAAAGTCTACACGTATTTTGTAATGGAAGACAGAAAAAAATTAATCGGTGGCATCTGGAATCGATGAATTATTACTAGGACTGTACTTTTATCGTGATACGGATTTACACGATTTATTTTTTAAATTTTTGTTATAATTATTAGATTACTTTTATATTTGAGTAAATAATTTCCGAGAAAATAACATGCAAAATAATGCCATTCCAAAACTTCAAATAGGCGATTGAATTATCTAAAACTTAAGATAATTAAGTTATTTTGAATATGGCAAAGCATACGAGGGCTACTGCCTACAAAAGAGAATGCCTTTTTAAAGGAAACTGCCTCATATTCACGTCGTGAAAACCACGAAAATAGCCATGCAGCCAGCTCGTTAGTCTGAGTTCGAACTCGGATTGAACTAGCAAGATTCTGCTGTCTTAATCACTTGGCCATTAATTAGTGGGACAAATTTCACTGAACTTTTCGATTACGAGAAAGAGTCGTGTCCTTAAGTTACTTAAACTCTTTTATTGCCGCGACTAATTAATGCCTTCAGTCTCCATGCCGAATGATCCTTCTTTATAAACGTGCTGTTTAATTAGGAAGAATCTTTATAGGGTGCGTTATAATGCATGAACACTGTGTCCAATTAAATGCACGTCTTGATGTTAAACAGCAATATACAATACGCTTTCAAAATTTGATTCCATTTATGAATAGAAATTTCAATTAAAAATGTATAATATTGTTATGAATTTTGTATATATGTCAATAATTCTGTTGAAGTTTCATGAGAAATAATTGTAGTATCTTTTGTATAACGTAACATGAGAAGTCTGTAGAGGCGAAACCCTGCCGGAAAAATAAGATTACAGGGGCAAGTCTATCTAACATTGAAGGCAAATGGCTATCTCGCTAAATTCGGGAGATATCGCCAAATTGGCGACGGTTTTAGCGACTAAATTTTATTGCCAAATTGGATAACTGTAATAGATCTGTATATGTAACTGTAACCGTATCCGGTGTTTAGAGTTAACTTAACCATATAAACCTTTCAGTAATTTTGAGGAATCGAAGGTACTAGAGATTTCTCGGCGGCCGGTTGAAATAAAAGCTTCTGTTCTCAGTTTCTCAGTTCGGAGTAGACTTCGGAGTGTTGAGATTTTCGTGCGAGCTTCGCCCTCTAGATGCGTTTTGCATTGCGCCGTATTTAATGTTCTTAGTAGTTTGAAGTGTAACTACTGATTGTACTCTGTGATATTGCGAATAGCTGTACGAATATTTTTTGGTGGAAAGTTTCATAAATGTAAAGTGTTTCTTTTGGTAAAAATAAATTCGATCAACCTATCATTGATTTTTTATGCATTCAACCTACTACGAATCCGCACGAACGGAACAATATAATTTTTCTAGTTACATATTATTGCTTTATTCTTGGTATACACCATCTGCCCCTGAAACGTTAATGTAAATCCGCGACTGCGAACTTACAGTATAAATATCCGGGCCGCTTAAATTTTGCGAATTTTCAGTACTTACCCGGCGACCGCCCTCCGAATTGTGTCTTTTTTTCCTCTTGAGGTTAAATTGCCGCCCTAATTATTACTAATCATGTGGTATCTTGAAAGCGTTCTTTAAAATGTATTAGTATTAAATTTTTTTATCAGTATTATTAAAAAAATATTTTAAGCCCTCTTAGTGGTAACAGTATTATTTACAAAATATGTGCCTTTTATCGAACGGTTTCATTATTATTCATATGATCAGTAAAGCGTGCAGTAAAGTATTTTCATGTTTTTTTTTTCCTCAACACGATTTTTAATGAAATATTTACCACTTGAAAAAGGACCTAACACAATTCATAGTATTAAAAAAATCACTGTCACTGCCTTGGAGGACATAGCTGATAGAAGCAAATAAGTAGTTATGTATTTAGTGTAAAATGTACCTGGAATGATAAATGAAACATAGCTTTTACACCCAGACGGAATTGCAAAAGTGGTAATTACGAAAGAAATTGTAAACTAAAAAATTTAACTAGTTATTTTTATTTTTTATGTTAATAAATTTCATTTCCCCTTTTGTTAGCTAATGATATGAATGCAGTAGACAGGTAATGAAACCTGCCTACTGGGAAACCTGCCTTTTTACTGGGGAGAAATTTTGAAAATATACAATAAACGTCGGTTCACGAATTTAAACCGTTCTTGAAGGCCGTTCTTCAACCGAAATGTTCATAAACCGAAAATATTTTTGTCATAGGCCCACAATGTAAAGCCAGTTAATTTGCTTCTGGACCACAGATGAATAATTATTTAAAATTTACAAACAGTACTTTATGCACAAGTTCGTAACCCAAAACCAATAGAAATCATTAAGACAGTATCATTAAAACAAGCCCACGAAATTCATAGTGCCAAGGAGAGCTAGATTGCATCTGTCGTTGGCTAGATCCTTGAGCGCCATGCAGGTGATAGAACGACTTAGCTCTCTTCCGCCCCAGTTTTGATGGAGAGCACCCCAGAGGATCGGGTCCGAGGGTCTCCCACTTCCTCTTCCCCTACCACTAACCACTTGAGAGGACTTTCGGCTCGCCATGTATTTAGAGTGCCCCCATGCCACAAAGACACTATACATTTACAAACATCCGTGTCTTCTCCAGGACTCGAACCTAGACCATTCGATATCGCTGTAGGCTCCCTTAACCACTATACTGTCTGGGTGGCGCACAAAAATATAGACACAGTAATAAACAGATAATCCAGATGAAAATCTGTAAAACAGAGAGTGGAAGGGCAGCGTAAGTGTAAAAGCTGACGATGATGTCATATGCTTTGATGCAAAATTCCCTCATAAAAACATCAGGTAAAATGTCTTTGGAAGGGATTTTCTTTTATCTTTTCTTTGACTAAGCACCTTAGAGCGCCAAAGTGTTTTCTTTGCACCTCACTTAGAGTACCTATGTCTTTTTAGTGAAATAGAAACGCGGTAAGTCTCAAGTAGCGTCTTTGTTTGCGTGTCAATGTGTTTCTTTTTTGACTAAAAATTTACCCAGTGTGATTTGTTTTTCCTTGTGTTTTAAATTGTTTCTAAAATGAGCCCACTGCCATTGAAAATGTTTATTCTAGCTTTTTACCGCTCTGTCAGGGCTTTTCTTTACTTGAAAACTTATCCCATTTTGCATTTAAGAGGCATCTTGTCCCATTTGCACAAATTTTGCAGAGAAGTAGAGTCATTTTTCTTTCTTCCTCTTTTTCTTCAGACATTTCATTTCAGATCTCCGTTTTTGTTGTCGCTTCTAAAATTACTCTAGCTGTTTTATATTGTACTCATTTTTATAATCCTCACTTCCACTCTTTTTCATTTTTAATTCATTCGACAGGATTAGGCGATAAGTAGGGACATGTATTGTGTTTATATAAATTTGAATTTTTATTAAGCAAAGTAATATTATTTCCACTTCGCGAGGTATCTAAGAATTAATAGTAATTTTCTACAATTTGTGTTAATTAAAACATTTGGTAGGTTAACATGATTATTGTAATTGATGCTGTAAAAGAATTTTTTTGTGCCTTCGAAAACGCTCTCATCATTCACCTAGCAGATTTCCTCGCATATCATGCGGGTAATGTTCTTATGCGAGCGTGATTTGCTTGTACGTGATACAAGTATCTCGTCCTTAAAGCTTAACGTTTAATTATCACATTTCATTTTCTGGCGAGTGTTTTGATGAACGGATGAAGTTAGTCAACTGTAAAACAAACTTTTTCTTCCCTGCTCTCTTTGATTTGGTGGGCTATGTCCTGCGTTTTACATTTCCTGAGGTTTTCATTTGCACAGCTTTTACTGAATATTTTATTAATTTATTGTTAACTAAAAATATTTGAATTTAAGATCTTTTTGATTCAGTTTATATACTTAGTTTTTGTGTGTTAAGACTAATGTTTCTGACAATGACATCAGTGATTCACCTTGAAAATAAATTAAACAAAGCTGGAGATTGATCGGATATTTGTATATTTTAAGACGAAGTTATATCAGATGGTGGTCGCCCACTTTTTTTTTTTTTTTTTTTTTTTTTTTTTTTTTTTTTTTTTTTTTTTTGAGAAATTTACAGAAAAGGTTCATCCATCTACTCCTTTAAAGGTTTCCATTTCTTAGTACTCCGTCCGTTTTCATAAATGTCGATAACATTATGCAATTTCTGCGAATTTTGGAGCAACTTTTGATGATGATGTTATAACTGTGATAGTGTCAGAACCTGGTTCTTACGATGGACAATCAATCATTGCAGGGAAATAGTTGGCGATAATTTTCGGCTTGCCAACGGCCGAGCGGTGAAGTCGCTGAACACTGGTAGTTCGTTCCGGGATTCGAATCTCGGCGAGCGAACTGGCTATATGTGCGTTTCCGTGTTTTTCCCTTATGTGTAACATGTATACGAGCCACTTTCCTTAAGAAAGTCTTCCACGAAGGCATCTCTTCACCTAGGCCCTCGAGGGCTTTGCCATAATTAAATAAATCAAACCAAACGCGGTAATTTTCATTTTAAAAATGGTGGAAGACCCCGACACTAAATAAAATTCGTGTACTTAGGCAAATTTTTCATCCTGTAAGACATTGCGCAGAAAACCTAATACTGTTGTGTCTTTTTAAAAAATACATTATAATTTGTTGAAGTATTCATTTGCATTTAGATATTTAAAAATTCATAATGTTAACGAAATGTTATGTTTGCTATGCGTACTAGCTTGTGTGAAGTTTGCTATTCATATTAGCTTGTGAGAAAAAAAACCTGTATTACAGGGGTAACTGAATTTTTTTTTTGTTATCATTGTTTAACTTTTTGACCAATTAAGGGATTTTTCATACAACCTTTTTTTTTTTTTATTTCTAAAGTATTTTTTAAAAAATTTTGTTATACTGAAAAGTGGTTGAAAAGTGGATTTGATAGACCTAACCCTTAATAACACTCTTTGCCATTTCAGTTCTCCTCCATCAGTGGTTGTATTTATTTAAATTGCTTGTGCAACTGCCGAAAAGAAAATAACCTTTTACGCTTATTTTTTTGGGAGGGGGGGTCTTCAATGACAGCTTTCGATTTATATTACATTGCAAATGGAAAGAATGTTAAAAATTTACTTGATTGTTTTGCTGCCATAATTAAGTTAAGATGAGTCTACCATATTTTTTATGAGTAATAATAATCTTCGATAAATTTATCAGGAGATATTTTGAAATTCTGAAAATTGCCATTTGAAGTTTTCCTTAAAATAACGTAAATTTAAGTGCGGAGGGATTTTTCAAGTAGCATTAAAAATTGAGTAACATTTCAGTAGAGTTTTAATTGAGTCTTTTCAATTCAAGAATTTAAATCTGTTATTATTGTTGAGACTGTTACATATTGACTGCATTTTACTTATTTCTGAACGGGAACCTACAAAATTTTTTAAATTGTGTTATCTTAACTTTTCATGAGGTGAACCTTATATATGGAGGTAACTTTGCTTTAGACATGTTCTCTATCTATGAATCTCATTGGGGTCATAAGAGTAATCGAAGTGCGTCGCGTGTTAAATCTGTCCACTGACCCGTTACAACGTGAGATCTTGGGCAAGCTATTCGATCTGAGTTTTCGTTGAGATATCCGGGGGCATATCATCCGACACCCTATAGTGAGGTGTTTGTTGGAACAAGATGTCAAATACCATCCTATGTGGCAATCTCCTAACTATGATCTTTGGTTTGCCATCAAGCGTGAGACATTCTCGAGGTCAGAATACATTATAAGTGGTTCATGAAACGGTAGCCGACATTCGATACACTGTTTTTGAAAGATGAGGAAAAACGGAATGATAAGAAAGCTTTGTTATCTTCTACACATCAATGTGTTTTGAAATTGTAATCTGACAAATGATAATTCTTCCTTTTTTTGATTTATTGATTTAAATAAGTCACCATAATGATCTGGAAAATTTACAAAGTTTATGTTGTATATTAGATGAATTTGAACGTGCGCTTTTTTCGTTACTGTCGAATATTCATTCAGTTATATTAGACATTAAAATGTCAAATCTTAAAACTGTTTTTAAAATCTGATGTGTACAAAACATGACTTCCTTGTACGGAATATTAAATTATATGCATTTCATTTAATTTAATTTAATCCATTTTAAACTTATTGGATTGAATTAAATCTAATTCGTCGATAGTGCATAAACCGCAATAAAATAAATGCATTCTTTAAAATTCTCTGTATTTGTTTACCATAGCGACACTCTTCACTTGACTATGTTCACTTGACAGCGTTACATCTCATTCATTTTACAACTCAGGATGCACAAAAATTGTATCATCTGAAGAATTATCTAATTGTTACCATATGTTCTATTCAAGTACTATAATAAATCTAAAACAATGTTAAAAAAAAAAAAAAAAAAAAAAAAAAAAAAAAAAAAAAAAAAAAAAAAAGAAAGAAAGAAAGAGTTTTTCACAGACGACTCAGTATTTCTCATTTAATGAATTCAGTTCTCACTTCGCGACAAGGCAAAAATACATAAGAACTTCAAATATCTATATTAAAAATTACGAAATAAATCTTAAAGACTTACTTATATTTCCTCGAATAAATTCCAGAATGGGTTAAGTGTGATTTAATTCGCAATAATTAAAGAAGACGTTATATTTGTTGTTGCGAGGCTTAGTTTCTTTAGATTGGCAACAAATCTACTATTCTCTAAGTTTCAAATGTAAACAAATATGGCTGCTATGGCCAAAAAAATTAGGCTTAGCCGCACTTAAACAACTTTTAAATTGCTGATAATTCCACAACTATAACATGCATAACTAAAGGCATAAAAACCTTAACCGGAAGATAAGAACAACATAATTCAATAATTTTTAAAGCAAAAGATGCACAATTTACAAACATATAAGAATAAAGAAACTGAGCTCACTGGGCCGAGTAACAGAGTGTATATATGTTTGTGTATTTATTTACGTTTGGTGCGGCCGATTGCAACCAAAATAGGAGGTGCACATCTACATATTATAGCAGTCATATATACAAAATTTCAACGTCCTGAGGTTACTCGTTTTTGAGTTATGCGAGATACATACATACGCACGTACGCAGACGCCACAAAAAAAAAATCTCTTCAGAATCCATTTTAAATCAGTTTTATAATTTTTTGGGAGGAAAAAAGTTCTTTATTCTGCCCTTATAGTAATTCATTATGGACGGAAATGCATACTCTGATGGGGTCTTTGAAAAGAAGACTCATATTATATGTCCGTAAAGATCCATCAGCTTTTGACCTCTCTAAAATGAAATGTACTGTTGTACTGTTAAATCATCTCATATTTTTCCCAACTCATTAGAGTTCACTGATGACCGAGTGGATAAGACAATTGAACACCGATACTTTAGCTTGTGTTCAAATCTTGGCAAACCGACTGGCTACATAGACGTTTCCATATAACTGCGTAACGTATACACAAGCGAAATCTTCCCATTAGAAAGTCCTTCACAAAGACATCATTCCCTTTAGGCAGATAGCTCTCGTTTAGCTTTAATGTAATCAAGGCAGTCCAGTCCAGTCCAACCCTAACTTAATAAATCGCTAATTCTATCTACCTGCAAGTAGTAAGATGCTTTATTTCTTTCCAAAAACTCACAGAACTAATATTCCATTACCTTTGATTTAAGATTTCTGAGACTACAGTCAACTTGCATAAAATACAATATTTTGTATTATAGTTTGCATTATGCAATAAATATGAATTGACTTATGAAAAAAGATAATTCATTTATTCGAATTACTCGAATAGGTTGTGATTCAGGCTAGCCCGGATAAGTGGAGATCTACTGTACCCAAGTTATTGTCAGGAGATTGCTCAGGCTGCCTCCACCGTAACTTTAACTGTGGTGCATACCTGATAGTTATATTTACGTGGAATAATTAAATGTGAGCAAGATTCCTTTAATCTTAAACGATGGCAAACGCTCCAGCCCATCAAACCAGCCCTTAAGTGCATTGCCGTATTTGGATATTTGCTTAATCGAAACTGTCTTTTTCAACTTTACTTATCTTTCAAACTTTATTTACCCGAAACTTTCGTATGAAATATGCAATTGAATAATCTCTTTTTATAAATGGTGATAAATAATCACTTATTTTAAATGGTTCTATTTATCTTTTGATTCGCATAGCTTGTTTTAACTGCTTTTGTGTTAGAATTTGACAGTTAAGCCATTCGGACTGGAAGAAATGAATACAAATTATAACGATTTTGGCTATATGGTTTTAGCAAACCGCAACAATATGAATATTCCCCCCCTACTTGTTCTTAAAACTGTAGTAAGAAGATAAGTCTTTTACGTGCTATAATTTGCATTTTAGTTTTTCAGATTACTTTCACTGTTAAAATTTGTGTCAAACAAGAATTATTTTTATGTAAAATGATATGCTGCCAAAATTCACTGCTCCCAGAAACACTACCGCTAAATACAACAATTAAGGTTCACTTAATTATATTAATAAAAACATTAACTCGACATACATATACATATACATATTCGACATAACATATTCGTTTTACTATGGAGAGCATTTTTACTTCCTTGTACGAATTAAAGGAAGTATTGTAATCACGAAATATTCAGGATACCATATTTCAATGAAAATATCCATTCTGACACCTAGCGAATGCAGTTTAACGATGTTTTCGCGGGACATCCGTACGTAAAGACAGAGTAAAGACCGAATTATGAAACTGATTTGAAATGGATGCAGAAGAGATTTTTTCGTGGCGTCTCGCATAACTCAACGAGTAGCCTCAGAACGTTGAAATTTTGTATGTAGGACTGCCATAACGTGTAATTGTGCACCTCGCTTTGTGGCTGCGATCGGCCATAGCAAAGGGATTAATACACCCACTCTGTTACTAGGCTCAGTTAGCTCTGGTTTTTTTTTAAATTTATTTATTCTTATATGTTCGCAAAGTGTCCATTTTTTGCTTTAAAAATGGTTAAATTATGTTGTTCTTATTTTCCGGTTAAGGTTTTTAGGCCTTTAGTTAATCTTCATGCAATAGTTCTGGAATTATGAACCATTTAAAAGTTGTTTAAGTGTGTGTTTATGCCTAATTTTTTTTATCTTAGCAACCATACTTGTTTACATTTGAAACCTAGCAGAATAGTGAATGAAGTCTTTTTGTATCTTCAGTGTCTTTTTGCAATTGGAACCAAAAGGAAACTTTTAGCTTTGTACACCAAAAAAACTGCCTTCTTGCCGCCTGGCCGAATTGTTTGTTTTTGCGTAGAAACTGTAATTTTAATTGTAAAATATTTTTAAATAGTTTTAACTCTATCTGGTGTTTTATGTTTTTCTATATCTTTCAATTTTTATTGAAAATAATTTGAGTTTTATGTATTTTTGCCTCGCCGCGAAGTGAGAACTGAATTAACTGAATGAGAAATATATCTCTAATAAAATTCGCGGAAGTAATTTTAAATGAAATGTAGGAAATAGTACGTATAATTTAATATTCCGATGCAAGGAAGTCATGTGGCGTATACATCAGATTTTTAATATTCAGTCTCAGATCGTGAAATTGGTTCTGTGACATTTGTTGTTTACTGTTTTCTTAAAGATTTGTTGATATTTGTATTGATGTAGTTTTGGGAGAAGATGGAATGTTAAAACCTTTTTCTCGATCGTTTAAAGATTCTCTTCCATCCATGGTATTGGAAAACGAGCTTTACCTTTCGTTTTCTTTCCTTTTTAATGATCAATGGCCATCAAGGCCTAATGGTGTTGTCTTTGAGTCACTCTCTTTAACGACCCACTGATCTCGGAGCAGGGATTTGTGCCCGTGTTTACCCCGTCGAGTGTCCTCCACGTCGACGAACGTATCCTGATTTTCTTCCTCGGAAGGATTCGAGTGCAGATAGTCTCCTCCTGAAAACGAGCGTTAATGGTTCCCGCGTCGCCAAGAGTATATAAAAACCCAGTGTCTGGGTCAAACCATCGGCCATAAAAACGCCTTTAACTGCAACATTTAAACTCCCCTTTTAAACTCTACTGCTTTTTGTCTATCTTATGCCGTCTTCTGGAGAATCTACTTTTGACGAAAAAATGCGAATCGTAGTGCTATTTCGTATCCAAATACGAGAGACCATAAAAGTGCCTCTATCATTTTTAAGATGTCGTAAGAATTATCTGAAATTTCCTTGATATCTGTACTATTTCCTTAGAGCGAAATGTGATTTAGGCACATAGTACCTATTTTTATTTGTCTGGTTGATATACTCATGTGGGTGCGAGATATGCTTAAAAGGAGGAAGGATTGGTTAGGTTGTGTGCATGTACACTTCGCAGAAAAAAGCGGTGGAGGAACGTCTCCCGTCCTGCTGGGCCGATTGATGAAATCCAATTTTTGTTTTTCATGTCTCTAAAGCTTTCATGTCTTAGGATATGTATTAGATTTATATATAGCATTGTTCTAATATAGGTATTTTGACATAAAATCGAACTTTTTCTCAAATAACGTACAATTTTTTATTTGTTTCCCCCTCCCCTCGATTCTACGACTGAAAGTATGCCAAACTGCCAAGTTCTGTAAAAATCGCATGAGCAGTTTTTGAAAAATTAGCTCTCAAAATTTTAGCTCCTTCATGTTAATTGAACTTGGCATATATTTACTAATATCGCTTTTTTTTATTAAACTTATTTGATTCTTCCCTTCACATTTCGAAATTTAGGTTCATTCCAAATAAAATCCGCCCATTATTTACGATTTATTTTAAAATAATTTTTATAAATTTTTCGAAAAAAAAAATATTGAATTATAATCAGTAAAATTTTTACCGTCATCTTAAAGAAGATGTATTTCTAAGTATACTTGCAAAAAATTAAAGTTTTTTTGATTCAAAATTTCCTAAGACATACGTGAATTTATATTTTGGCGCGTTTCGAAATTTGAGGTATTTGTTAAAACGATAATAGTGAAAATGTGGTTTACGCACGTTGTTAAAATTATTTGGAAGAATGAGAGATGGATCTTTTTTCCGCTCGTGCATCAATGAAAATAAAGGAAAGTACTGTGAATTAAGTATTTCGCCAAGTAAATTATTCTTGGCGCAATCTAAAAAAAATGCGTCAAGATACATTTCTCCGTAAATTTCGCACCAAATTTTACAAAATTTAATATTTAGGCATAATTTGAGTCGTAGAGGGTGGGTGACATTTCGTAGCCGGTCGTTTTGGGAAAGAATTCGAAGCAGATATATCACCTCTCTTTTTCTATTACAGGAAAACCGTACAAGCAAAACATTTAAAAATGAGTTTAAGGTACAAAATAATCTTTTTTTTTTTTGTATAAACTGTTGGAATTTAGAATACAACAAAAGGAACACATACGAAAATGGGGGCGTTGGAAACTGAATATTGCATGGTTATGAATATTGCATGTTCATGGTTGCCTGAACAACTGTTATGCGTATGGATACCAGAGTTTGATGTATTCTGAAGCTTTGTGGATTTTTTGGTTGCGTACCGGAAATTGTTTAGTTTGGCCACAGAAAATCACAGGGAATTAAATGCAAAATTTCAGTGCTCTCCCTGTATCAGATTAGGAAGGAAGAACTCGGACTGTTATCCCGGTATTTCTGAGAAATATGAGCGTATCATATTCCCGCAGCTGTTGTGATATTGTGTGACGAGACAGTAAAAATTAGAATGAAAATATTAACTATGTTTTTGCCACCAAAATTCGAAAGAGGATTTTCTTAGAAAAATTAAATATCAGTTTCTTTTCTTATGCTATTCAGTATTATATTTCTTCAACAAAGAAAAATTTACCCCTGTCTTGTCTGAACCACTTGAGACGAGTGTTTCTCTCAGAAAGGTTGGGTAAACTTAAGTTATTGACTTTTCTTTCATGAAGACTGTCTTGTTGAATCTTCTTTAAATTGTTTGTCTCTGTGATGAAGTTCCAAATAACAGATTCTGAGTGAGTTATTTTGCTATTGATTGTGTATTATGGCGAGCAGGAAGAGCCGAAGAATGTTTTCTTAGCTTGTTGAATCTCTTGAACACCCTTAAACCTGCCTTTTTGGTTATTATTATAGATTCCTGATCTGCTTTTTAAGAATGTAGTTTTCTTAGAAGCATTCAGCAGCTGATTGGCTGTGTCAGTTTGAGATACACAGTCCAGTCACATTAATGTGACCACCACGTACTTTCCATGTCAGAGTTAAATAACCAATCACAGAAGGCAGGTGGCAGCACAGTGCAGTTGAGCGTATATAAAGGGTGTGTGAGGGCTTCGGAAAACATTTCAATCGTTGGCGTAATGCAGAAACGAAGCGATTTATCCGACTTCCAAAAGGGCATGATCATTGGCTTTCGGGCCAAGGGTGGAAGCATTTCCGAAACGGCTGAGTTTGTGAACTGTTCGCGTGCCGCCGTGGTAAAAGTGTACCGTGCATGGCAAAATGGGACTGTCCAAAATCAGCGACGTGGCAAATGTGGTGCACCACGGGCCATAGATGACAGAGGCGAACGACGGTTGCGGAGATGCGTTCGGGCAGATAGACGGGCTACCGTTGAGCAACTGACCACCAAAATGAACCAAGGGGCTACCAAAAGTGTCTCCCAAAGTACTATTCAGCGAACATTGCTGCGTCTGGGCCTCCGAAGCAGACGCCTGGTTCGTGCACCTATGCTGACTGCTGTTCATCGACGGCGAAGGCTAGAATTTGCACGCCAGTACAGCAGCTGGACGTCCACTGAGTGGCGACAGGTTGCGTTTTCGGATGAATCGCGTTTTATGCTCCATCGGACAGATGGACGTTGGCGTATAAGGCGTGAAACCTCTGAAAGGAACCACCCTGCAACCATTGCCGGAACGGTCCAAGCTGGAGGCGGGAGCATTATGGTCTGGGGAATGTTTTCCTGGCATTCTCTAGGTTCACTGATCATTGTGGAAGGCACAATGGATCAATACAAGTACGCATCTGTCCTTGCGGACCATGTTCACCCCTACATGCGCATTGTTTTTCCTCAGGATGATGGCATCTTCCAGCAGGACAATGCGAGGTGCCATACAGCTGCCAGTGTACATGCGTGGTTCGAAAAGCACCAGGATGAGTTTACCGTCCTCCCCTGGCCAGCAAATTCACGTGACTTAAACCCAATCGAGCATCTGTGGGACCATCTCGATCGAGTTGTTCGCGCCATGGATCCTCAACCGCGTAATCTAGCGCACCTGGCCACGGCATTAGAGTCGGCATGGCTCAACATCACAGAGAACACCTTCAGGGACCTATGTGACTCTCTTCCTGCGTCTCGCAGCAGTCCGCTCTGCGAAAGGTGGTTATTCTGGCTTTTGACAGATGGTCACATTAATGTGACTGGACTGTGTATATGCTGCCAACTCTTGTCCATTTAATGAGCGTTCTAAACGATGTATAGGAAAGCCATTATTCGACATATTGTCAGATTTAAGTTTTGCTTTGTTCTACATTAAGAACGAGCAGTCTTACATGATACGCGCTTTATCGCTGGATAATGAGATGTTAAATTTTAATGCTTCATTGACAACTTAGAGAAACTGTAATTTAATGTCAAAATGAAAAATACGTATTTTTTTTCCTTCAGAAAAACTAGAATCAGCTTTATTTGGTTA
Source organism: Stegodyphus mimosarum (assembly GCA_000611955.2). Classification (NCBI taxonomy): domain Eukaryota; kingdom Metazoa; phylum Arthropoda; class Arachnida; order Araneae; family Eresidae; genus Stegodyphus; species Stegodyphus mimosarum. The sequence continues at coordinate 143,245 of KK115094.1, read as the reverse complement.
GTTAATATATTAATTCTGTTTTTGTTAATTCAGTTTGAACGCTAATGGGATGGAAAAGTGTGTGATATTCATTTCCTTTGTTTTACAGTTTTCATTAAATGTGGTGCAAACTATTTTAGTTCATTTCGCTCGGCAGCAGCGTAATTTAAATATCTTTGGGCAAAAACTGGAAGTAAAAAATCAAAATTTTTTTAAAGGTAGAAAAAATATCTAGCATTATTTTATTTATTTATTTTGTGATTATTGGACGTCAGAAACACTGAGAATAAATCATAAATTTCTTAACGTTTTTCCTATTTATTGTACAGGATGTTGTATTCGCATATATTTTCGCCTGCTGTGGTGCTGGTTGTTGGTTATTTATCTAGAATATTTTATGAATACAGAAGCAGACATTTTAATTTTAGTTTAAATTCAAATTCTTTTAGGTGCCATTAAGAATAAATTTACGATCTTAGGTTTCGTTTCTGTTAAAGCCACAAACATAATTTTAATTGATTTTCTTCTTTTACATTCAAGTATACCCCTCCCAAATAACATGAACTTCTGAATTTTTTTTTTAAATGTGGAAAAGAATATGTTTTTCTAAATTAAATATGTTTTTTGTTTTTCGTATAATTTTAAAATAAGTGGAATTTGTTAAATATTGATGCCTAGTAAATAAATGTAAATTATTTCATACCTACAGACTGCATTGCATTGGGCTGCAAAGCATGGAAATCTGGATGTTATTAAACTTCTCGCTGGCACTTACAAAGTGGATACAAATGCAAGAACTGTAAGTTTTATTGTATTTTCTTAGTTTTTCAGTTTCCATTTTGCTATGTTTTGTTTTGCTTGAGTGTTAATTCAGTTTCATTTCTTTGTCAGGTGTATAACGATGTCTGTTCAATTAATGTGCATGAAATAGCTAGCTGTCAGAGATATTACATGAGTAGTCAGTTTAGTGATAATTTATAACTTTAGTGATAATTTATAAACTATAGTGATAATTTATAAACTATAGTGATAATTTATAAACTATAGTGATAATTTATAACTATATATGAATTTTTCAAATTTTCTGCTTTAGAGTGTATATTTCAAGTTTCTGTGCTCCTGCATTAGTGTATAGCAGTGATCTTCAAATTGTGTTCAGTTGAACCTCTGGGTTCCACGAATCAAACTCTGGAGCTCCACAAATCAAAAATTCTACATGACATATGTCAAAGAGAATGACGCGCGATGCTTTGCAAAACTAAACAATTTTCTGATGGAAAATGAATTACATTTAGACATTGTTAGAAATTATGTAGGGGAGCACCTTTTCCAGTTGAAGAAACCATGCGATAATATTTCCCAGAAGAGAAAAGTAAGTATGACTGGGTACAAAATCCGTTCGAGTGCTACGATAAATCAGACAGCTTGCCAATGAAGATTAGGGAACATCTGGTCGATATATCAACAAATTCCACACAAAAAATCTAAATTTAACCAAAAGTGACTCCTAAATTTTTAGTTACAAATTCATGCAGAATACGTAGAAGTTTCTCACCCAGCTATACGCATTCTTATGCATTCGGATCAATGTATTTCAGTGAAAAATCTTTCTAAACCTATGTGGCAACAAAAAGAAAATACAGAAAAAAATTAAATGCAGAATATTAATTATGATTGCAGGTAACATCAACAGAGCTAGACTTCGCCAGTTTGTGCTAGGTGACAAACACACGCACAAACAAACAAACACACACAAAAAAGTTAACAATCCATTGAAACCAAGAGTGATGGAAGAAAAACATTTTATTCATAGCAATTGAAACCCTAAAATTTGCCATTTAAGAAACGTTAATGGAATTTATCATTTAAAAAAAAGTACATCCTTTAAATGGCATTCTCCTGTACGAATTTCATCCTGAGTACCATGTTTTAACTCATTCTTGAGTTAAAACAGTGCAACAACTGAAGGAAAACGATTACCAGTGGCGATTAGAATACTGTCAACAAATGATGGCAAACATAAACATTCTTGAGTCTCAGAGTTCTTGGTCGAGTCGTGGACACTTGATACACGCTTGAGATAGTCCCACAAGAAAAAAACACAAACGGTCAAACCTGGTGATCTAGGGGGCCAGGGAGCGTTACCGAATCTTGAGATCACGTGGTTATCGAACAATTCTCGCACAGCTTCCATTGATTGCCGTGCAGTGTGTGATGTCGCTCCATCCAGTTAAAACCAGGTTTCTTGAATGTGTGGAAAATTGTTCAATTCGGGTGTAACGAAAGATTGTAACATCTCCACGTAACGATCTGCATTGACAGTTACTATGCTTCCCCTATTCATTAAATAAATAAATAAATAAATAAATAAGGTCCCATGATACCATGTAATGAAACAGCACACCATACTGTCACCTTACTAGCATGTAAAGGGCGCTGATGAACTTCATTAGGATTTGTTGTGTCTGCCCAGTAATGGTAGTTCTGCTTATTCACGTAACCTGTGAGACGAAAATGGTGCTCATCTGACATCCACAGCTTGCTTAGAAATTCATCGTCATTGTTTATGTTTGTCATCATTTGTTGCCAGTATTCTACTCGCAACTGGTAATCGTTTTCCTTCAGTTGTTGCACTATCTGCAGCATGTATGGATGAAATTTCAATTATCCCAGCTGAGATGTTGCAGCGATCAATGAGGAATCTCAACAGCAGATTTCAAGTATGCATTTGTACAGGAAGACGCCGTCAATAAGGCTTAATTTTTAAAAAAATGGTAAATTTCTTTAATGTTTCTTAAATGGCAAGTTTTAAGTTTTCAATTACTATGAACAAAATGTTGTCCTTCCATCACTCTTGGTTTCATTGGATTTTTGAAAAGTTCCCATTTTTTTGTGTCACCCTGTATAAAAAAATGCAAGCACTGCTTTGTCACTAAATGTAATGCACGCGCAGGTGATACCTGGGGCTAATGCTATTAATGAGTAAATTATTTTATTGAATTGTTAAAAAGTTCCCATTTTTTGTGTCACTGTGTATAAAAAAATGCAAGCACTGCATTATCACTAAATGTAATGCACGGGCAGCTGAACACCTGGGGCACGAATTAATACTATTAATGAGTAAATTACATTAATTATATGTTAAAATTTTTTAATAAAAAGTAAAATACTTTTCTTTTATTGTCTTTACATAAAGTGCCTATAACATATTAAACTTCTTTTAAGATATATTTTTCTAAGGTAGGATGGGGGTTACCTGAAAAAAAGCTAAGGGTTCCCCTAGTCGACAGAGTTTGAAGATTACTGGTATAGAAAGTGCCATGACTGATTATACATTTTAGAATTAAAGATAAAGATTTTTTTATTTCATTTTTTAACTACTGCTGAATTTTAAATAATGAATATTTTTTCTCAAATGTGGAATTATACTTTCTTGCTTGCTTTAATGTAGTGTAAATATTTACAAGCGTCACTTTTTGTGCAACAAATATCCTTTCATCTGTGTACTTATCGAACATTTAAAGGTATTGCAAATCATCAGGATATTAAGATTTAACTTTTTAACTGTGAGTAGTAATAGCTACTTAATGAAAATAAGTAAGTAAGTGTCATTTTCAGTGTACAGTGGTATTGCAGTCTTTTAGCATTATATAATCTTCATGTAAAAGTCAACAGTTGTGGGAGACTGGATGCGATTTCTGTTAAAAGTTGAATTTTTTTTCTTTGCAGTTTTTGTTTAACTCTTTGAAGTTCAGCAGATATTAAAACCCTTTTAGAGCAAATCAGCATCAATTAATAAAATCAACATCATCACGATGCTTGTTTGGCAGCGCAAATAGTAATCATTCGAGATGGGAATGCAGTCTACGCAAAAATGCATTTTGCTTAAAATAGAAAATTATTTCTGGATCTTCTACGCAAAATAATATACTTTATGGACGGTGGTTTACATTAGTCAGCTGAACTTATATTATTTTAGATGTGCTTTTGCTGAATAATATTTTTATGTCATTTCATACAGGATAAGATTATGGATACTTAAGTATAAGTGACTATAAGCAGTGTTTAAAGTACTAGTTGAAGTATCACATTCTCTGTAGAATCATCAGGAATTTTTATGCTGGATACGTGAAAAATGTGCAGTGCTCTCGCCGAGACTCGAACTCTGGAATCCTCTCGAATGCGCGTCGAGTGTGCTTCCAATTACACTACGAAGGCATGCGGAAAGGAAGTAAGAAATGCTCCCCAATTTAAAGGGCGACTGAGGATTAGAGGGCCCATACGCCAAATACTGGTGGCAACGAATTATCGTCCATTACCTTGTATAGTCATCAGGGTTTTTGATGCTGAAGACATGAAAAATGTGCAGTGCCTTCGCCAGGACTCGAACCCTGGACCTCTCGAGTGTGCTTCCAATTACACTACGAAGGCATGCGGAAAGGATGTAAGAAATGCTTTATATACTCCCCAATTTAAAGGGCGACTGGGGATTAGAGGACCCATACGCCAAATCCTGGTGGCGACGAATTATCGTCCACCACCTCGTATAGTCATCAGGGTTTTTGATGATGAAGACATGAAAAATGTGCAGTGCCCTCACCATGTGGAGTATGCTTCTATTTAATTACACCACAAAAGCATGCTGGAAAGAAAGGAGAAAATTCATCATACCTCTTTTTCGTATTTCTCAAAGGCCTAATATTTAATGGAGAAATCGCTTAGTTTTGGCTGCTAGTTGTGCCGTTCAGGAAAATAATATATTGATATTTAATTCCGCATGAAATTCACGTAGGAATATATGTGCGGGATCATCTCGATAAGCCTGGAATCACTTGCCAGCGGCCATAAACGTCTGCGCCGTTTGTTCCATCTGCCCCTTTTCCGAAGCGGACATTTTAATTAAAATAACTTTGAATCTGTTCTTTATTGGGTGTATTGTGCTTCTTCGAAAGGGTCGCCCTTTTCTCTCGTTCTTCGCCTTCTTAACCCTTTCGCCGTGTATCTGTGACAGAATATTGCACATAATGAATTACACGTCGGGCCTTTCTATTATTGTTATTGTAACGAAAGCGCGCCTTCTGTCACGTCTTTCTCTTACCATTCTACTTTTCACTTCTTGTTCTCTCCCTCCTTATTATATTCTCTGTCTCAGCTGCCGTCGTCTTGTACGTATTAAAAGGGAGTCCCTCTCGATAAACAAACTTATTAAAGGCTTGTTTCTCTCGATTTTTAAGTCTCTGTTTATCTCCCGCCGTCGCTTTTGTTCCGCATATCGTTCCTTTGTTTCAAATGACTCTCTTCTGCCCCCCGCACGTCCACCCTTTCTACGACGGTTATTAAGAATGCGGGGCTTTGTTTAGACTCCTCTCTCCTAGAACTGGTGGCAATTTGCATTTTGTTTCTTTTCTGTGGACCACGTATGTTTCTAGCGGGATGACATATCGTCGAAAGAAAAATTTAAAAAGTGTACTGTTGAATTAGAAATCTTTGGAAATAAATGTCCGCTTGTGTTGATTGGTTGGATCTGGAGAAAGTGGCCCGAAATCCTAGTTAATTTGAAGTGACTTAGTTAACTGGCCACAGATTAATTAAGTTCTTTTTTTTACGCTGTATCGGTGAGAATGTCTGTCTCTTTCAGAATTGCATTTCTGTACTAATGCAGAACAAATTTCAATTTTGAAGATTTATTATCCGAATTCCAAACGAAACAATTAGAGTTTTGATTGTTGCAAATTAGTATTTAGTTGTACGTTTTGAAAAATATTTCATTATTGATTTTGTACTTGCAGGGCCAACAGCGACCGAGTGGGTAAAATAGTTGACAGTTCATTTAGCATTCAGTTCCTGGCAAATAAACGGGCTGTGATTGCAGGGAATTTTCGTGGTTTCTTGCAAGTGCGATTTGTATACGAATCAAAGTTGAGGCCTTAGCTCAAAAACGCTGTCCCAGTGTTGCTATGATGACAATAGTATAAATTTGCTTGCTTCATGGAGGTGTTTCTTATATTTTTTCATAATAAAATTTCATTTTACAATCCATTTTACGACTGTTCTATATTTTCCCATAAAAATAACTTTTTTGTTTAGAATTTCGTGCATTGATTTCTTTTTTCTAAGATTTTGCATATTGATTCCCTTTCTATTGGGCTTTATATATTGATCTTTATTCTCTAAAACTTTCATCTTCATTTATGAGTGTTATAGCTTATGCCTTTACATATCTAATATAAATTTCTAATAAATCCTCTTTTTGGAAGCATAACGTTGGAGTCTGTTTTGTATTAAGAACTGTATTTTTTATTGATACTATGATTTACTTTTTGTATATTTTTCCTTTGCTATTTGTAAAAGATTTATGAATATCGTATGTCTTTTTTATACTGTTTTCTTTTCCGACCTTTCAAAAGAATTATTCTTAATGATTCTAATAAGATAAGAATTATTCTTAATTAATTCTTTAATTAATTATGATATTATAAAATATGGAAGCTTACGTTTCGGAAAGCCTAAGAGGCAAAAAATATTTTTACAATTAGAACTGTAATACGGCGTTAATTTTAAGACATTTTAACAAATAAATTTTTTTAATATAAGTTTTATTTTTTAATACAGCAAAATTTAATTTTGAATGTTAACACAATGGGATGAAATAAGTTAATCGAAACTATCTTCTTTTGGGGACATTTTGGTGAAGCTATTGTTGTTAGCTTTGTTAGGCATTTTGATACTTTGAAGTGAACCTTTTTCATTTAAATATAGTTCCAAATTAAATTTGAATGTTGAAAAACTTAAATTGACTTGTATGTCTCGCCTTCATTAAAATTAATATGTGTTCTCTTGATTTTAAATTTTGTTAAAATATTTACAGCTTAAATAATATTTAACTTCTATTTGCTTTATAATAACTGGTATCATCATACAATCAAAAACATTTTTCCACCTGCGTGAAAACTGCATATTTAACATAACTCAAATTTCATTATAACGCACTGAAGGTTACATTTCTACAGGAAGAGAGCGTGAGTTATGAGATGAGTAGAAAAAAAAAAAAAAATACTTTTATTTCTCAGAAATCTCGTTGGCCCACTCATGATTGCTACAATGGGTGTAGTTTCTCCCGCACCTCAATTTCAGTGAATATTGGTTTAAATGTTAACGAAAAATGATGTAACAATTATTTTCCTTCGCTATCTTATATTCTTGAATATCCATAATCTCGTTATACTGGTTCTTTTTACAGTTGTATGTTTTTTTTTAAATGGAGTTATTGTTTTAAAGAGCTATACTATCTGCATTTCTCTAATACGTGGACAAAAGGAAACACACTAAACTAAAATGACCATTCTATAGGTCACCCGAGGCACAACAGTCCCAGAAGGCTAACCCCAGCTGGCTAGATTTCCATTTAATTTGTACCTTCGGATTCTCTCTTTTCCTTTCCTCTCCTTCATTGAGAAGGGGTCGTTCGTTCATCTATTTGATCAGCTTGATGGACAGCAATTTCCGTTCCCATCTCTTTCATCAGTGTCTACTTTATCGCGGAACATTCGCTAGAGAATTGTTAACATTCAGCAAGGTTTTACAAGGTTGCTTGTAAAAGGGGTGAATAAGTTGTGAGAGTCATGTTTATTATGTTCTTTAAAAAAGCGTATGAAAATTTATATTACGTGTATTACCGTTTCCTTCACTTTTTCGCATTTTCATATGGTAAACGTGACAGAAATCGATTCTCTTAATTGTTTATCCAACGATTGAAAATATGAGAAATTCTTTAGGCAATGTAACCAAGTTTTCAAAAGGAAGGAATTAGCGGGTTGGCAAGAAAGTAATTTCGATTTTTTAGTGGGAAATAAAACTCAATTATTTCTATACAGAAAGTGAACTGTAATCAATCTAATATCTTCGATTCTTTTCGATTACCTTTCGCCATCTTTCTGGTAACTCTATGATTCCGCGCTCATAGAACTTCTGGTCTTTATCGGCAAAAAACTCATCCAAGTGCGATTTGAAGTCGTCGGTGTTACTGGAACTTAAATGGCTCCGGTGCTTCTTAGTTTTTGGGATAAGTTTAGCCGGAGCTCTAAATAAGACTTCTGCTCTTTTTTTCGTGTAACTGAACAACAATTTCAACAGAAATCTGATCTTGAAAATTTTATTTTTAACAATAATATTACGTTAAACATCGATTCTAACTTCTGAATGCATGCTTCTCTTTCTTTGGAAAACAAACCTTTGAATGGAGGAGACTTTTAAGGAAGGAAAAGTCCCCCCCCCCCACGTGTCAAAGACCTATTCTCCAGAAAGTACAACGATTTTATGACAGGAAAATACAATGATTTTATTATTTCAAAAAGTACAATGATTTTGTGACAAGAAAGTGCAATGATTTTATGATTTTTGATAAATTTTTTGCTCCAGCTGTAGTGTTTTCGTACGGAAAAGAGTACCTGCATGCTTTTTGGAACGATATAACTAATAACTGGGGGATCAGAATCGTCATCTGTTACTCTTTTTTCAGCTAATTCTTGGATTTGGTGAAAATTTGCTCCCCTGTCATATTCTACTTGACAGCTAAAATTATACTGGGAGGAGATAATGGTTAGAAAATTTTGGATTAATCTCTTTTTGTTTTCGTAACTACAGGTCATCCATTAAAATTTTCTCCTCATTCTCTTACTGTTTATAGCACTCTCTGTATTTTCATTAGAGACATTGTAACCATTTTTACATTTTTCATTGGAAAAAAAGAATGATCTTTATAGCTATCATCCCTTGAAGTAGTGCATTATATTCAGAGCTTAAATTAAACCGGATACCGAATGAACTATTTCGTATTTTTTTGTGTGAAATTTTAAGTCCAGCCGAAATCCTAAATAAGTCAAGATTTAGCGATTTATTTTATTATTTAATAATTTGCCATTTATTTAATAACTTATTATATTTTATTTATCTCTTATATTTTATTAAATTTTGATATTAATTGTTTCGTTATTCTAAACATTAATTATTTAACTTTAATAATTGATTATTTAATTGTGTAGCTATTAATTATTTTAATAGTAATTTTTATTTATTTATTTATTTTTTCTTTCCTGACAGTCTTCCATAGACTTCTGGCACTTCCAGTTTTAGAAATTAAGCTCTGATTATTACTGAAATTTTTACCATTTAAGAAGTTTTGTAAACTTCGAAATAAATGATAATCCGATGGAGCAAGCTCCGGGCTATATGGAGAATTCATCACTTCCCTACCAAACTTCAGTAATTTCTTATAGGCTGCTAAAGATGTGTGAGGCCTCGCATTGTCGTGGTACACGATTCCTTCACGATTTTCCAATTATGACCTTTTCTCTTTAACAGCATCCTCCAATTTCGTAAGTTGTTGGCGGCAAAGTAGATCGTTTGGTTGCTTGAAAGCTGCACAAAATATACAAACGCCTTTGTAACCCCTCCCAATTGACAGCATGATATTTTTGTAATGCAATTTTGCTTTCAATATGATTTGTGCTGATTCTTCATCCTTCCAGCATGTTCTTTTTTCGATTAACGTTATTGTGGGTGATTCATTTTCAATAATAGGAATAATCTGTGCCAAAAACGGGTGGACTGTATTACGTCTGAAATGCGTATCGCAAATATTGATTCATTGTGTTAAGTGAATTTCTTTCAATATATGCGGAACCCAATTGTCAAGCTTCTTAACGAGTCCAAGGCATCTCACGTAATTTTCAATTGTTGTATGATACATTTTACCTTTTTGCAATATTTCGTAGGGTTATATGGCGACATATATGGTTAAATTCTATTCAAGTATGGCTTTAATTTTGTGATTATCGACTTCAGAAAGTCGACCAGAACGTTGGTCAGCTGCAAGTGAAAAATCTCCAGAACGAAATTTTTAAACCAATTTTGGCACATCAGCAAGCAATTGTTAAGAAACCAACACCGTAAGCTTCACATATCTCTTTATGAGCCTTCGCCGCTTTGTTGCCTTTATGAAAATAAAAAACAAAATTATATGGAATTTGTTTCTATAGCAACCTAAAAGTTTCAGCTGACAAATCTAAAAATAAATAATAATAAATACAAGAGTGACAGAGTAACAAAACGTACATAACGCTGTTAATTTGTGCAAATTGAAATTATTTTCTCACCAACCCAATAAAAACCAAATTAATTTTAACTGTTTGGTTCCGTTTTAGTATGCCTACCTTGCGAAAATATACATTGAAAAGATATACCTTATTATTACAGGCCTTTCAATATGAATCAAGAATCGAAGGCGTTCATGATTATTTTAAGAATCATATCAGAATATTCAGGAACGAAATATGGAAATGTTTTTCCTTCGCATAGCAACGTACAGAGGCTGTTAGCACATTTCTTAGAAGATTTTTTGCCTCGCTTTCTCTCTTTCTCTCTATATAAGGAAAACATGTTCTTCGAAATCTCTGTCTTAACTGCAGGTGTATTTTTGAAAATATAAATTTTCGTTTGCTGCTTGACAGTTTTGTTTTCGTGCAAAATGGAGCTTTTAAAGAAGAAATGGGTGAAAGGCTATGCTTGTGCTCTTTCCAAACAAAGTTATTCGTATCTAGTTATTAAAAAACAATGTGAAAGCCATGGTTTTTCAATATCTAAAGCTACGATAGGTAATATTGTCAGCAAGAAAGGGAAAAAAGTCAGAGTTTGGTTTCAAGTGGAAAAATATTTCCAAATGCCTATCCAACGGAAAAACGGAATGTTTCAAAGTTGCAACGGTAAGATCTGTAATGTTAAAACAAAATCCGCTAAGGGCATTTTCAGAATCATAAAAATGCTCAGTGTCAACTGTAAACAAAGTTATCAATTCGTATTTGAATTATAAGAAGAAAAAAAAAATATAATGTGAATCGTCTTTATCCACAACATATCGCAGAACGCGCTGCAGAATTCTTTATGAGAAACATTGTTCCGGACAAAAATGGAAAAATGTTGTCCCAGTAGATGAATTTTGGGTGTATATAAATGACTGGAATAAAAAAGGAATGCATTTATTATCATCAAAAGGGAGGAAAAAAAATCTTAAAACATGATTAAAAGAATCTAAGAAAAAGTTTTTAAAGGGATTTATGAGTGCTGCTTGGTTTTCATATAACGGCAAATTAAAAATCAAGAGAGTGAAGGGCAATGTTAAGATCAACTACACATATTAGCAGGAACATATTTTATACCCAGTTTTCCAATATGAAATACTTTCATTTTACGCACAGTATCATCAATCAGTAGACCTGCACCAAGATAAAGCAAGCAGCCGCACGTCAAAATTCACTGTTAATTTCCTGCAAAAAATGGAACAAGAAACTGGTATCAAGGGTATACCCATATGTCATATCCCTAAACTAAATCTCCTGATGTATCGCCCATGGATTTTTGAGCTTCTGGATTTTTAAAATACTGATTATTCTGTGTCGCTTTACAACCTTCCTTGGACATTGAAAAGTTGTTCAAGAGGAATGGTATAAAGCAGCTGTTCCAATACAACAAAGGCCTTGTAGAAAGGTAACAAAGAATAAATGAAAATCATCTAAAAAATGTGCGAACAGCCTCTGCGTTGTTTCCTAGAGATTGTTAGAAAAATTAGATACAATCAGCCAAAAAGAAAAAAAAATAATAATAATTTAAATCTGAGTTTTGGTCGTGGTTACGCTGTACGCAATAACCTAAAGTAAGAGAATATTAGTATTTAATTTTGATTGGCCTTAATAACCTAAAATTGGATAAAAAATAAACCTTGACTTAATCATATAATATACCAAAAAAAGAAAAGTAGTATCTTCTCCTGTGAAGCAACCATTTATTCAGAACATTAATATTGTATTAAAACTTTAGATACACGTTCAGTCACACCTAAACCTAGGTAAATACGTATTACATGATGATATCACGAGCTCGACGTAAAATTACAGGACATCGAATGAAGTAAAAATATTGATGCATCGCAAGAATCATTTATCATTTTTCGATGAACTGCTTGTAGAATATCGTAAGAATTGGAAGGAATGAAGAAACGTCCAGCTATTTTATAACCGAAAACTCTGCTTGGTCAACCTCGTATCTTGAAGCAAAAATGTCGTAAAAAATTTGCCTTTGGATTCGATTCTGAGTTTACGAAATATTCTTCACCCTAGCAAGGTTTTCGAGGAGGGGAAAAAAAATTCCTGAAGGCAAATGGTTTGTTTTATTTGTTTATGGCAAAGCACTTGAGGGCTATCTGCCTAATGGAAGGGATGTCGTCGTGGAGGACATTCTAAAAGAAACCGGCTGTTATTTACGTTGTAAAGTCTTGCTTAATTTATTAACCAGTTATTTTATGTTAATTCGCTTTCATGGCCTCCTCATTTCCATTGCTCTGCCAGAATGTAAATTTTTAGCTCGCATAATATTTGAATGAGGTAGAAAGGAGATAGTATTTAAAGGAAGGTTTCAGAGGGTAGAATCAGAGCGTGTTCTACCTGCTGAAGGCCACATAGCTGATTTCGATTCTTCTGAGAGCAATATTCTCAGGCGTTGCGTTATTGTCGCCATTAGGCTTGTCACGCCGACATTAGGTCAGAGCCAACTTGCATGCTACTTTAATTGTGTAGTCGTTAGGTTAACTTACTGTTAATTTGTTAAATCAAATTCTTTATCTTTTATTTAAGCCATAATTGCTGGCTATATTTTGTAAGTACGAATGGTGCCTTTTGTTAACCTTTATTTGAGTCAAATTGAAGGGTACGTTACACCCTTTTCCCTGTCTCTGTGGCACTTATAAGACGTAGTGATAATTCACTTGTCTTTAAAAACGTTTCGTACTTTTTATGCTTCCAAAGAACACGAGGCTATAACGCCCATGCAGCCAACCAGTTCGCCGGGATTCGAGGCTTGAACTACCGGTGTTCAGTGACTTTACCGCTCTTGAAAGACAAATATTAAAGAATATTCACAGGTTAATTAACGGAATAAATTCACGATGCAGCATGAAGATTTGATATTGAGAATTGTCGCACCGAATCGACGAGGAAAGAAGCTGCCAGATATGTCTCGCAGTCTGCATTCAAACTGACTTCTTTAATGCCTAAGAGGGAGAGCAACCCCCAAATCTGCCTATTTGTAGTTTTTTTTAGCCAGCGTCTGTTACCATAGTTAAACTAGAACTCGGAGTGAAAAATGTCAGGGCTTGTCTTGGCATTCATGTAGATTGTTAAAGATCATGCAGCATTTTTCTTTCCCATAGGCTTTATGATTTCAAAATTTTAATTCTTGAATGTCATCTGTTTCATATACCTGAAGAGGAAATTTCATATTTGCTTCTAATATTCTGATTCGCTTTAGCGTATCTGTTCAGACATTCTCATTTTTGTAAAAATACTTTACACTTGATTGAGCGTTCATATAGGCGAGGAAATGCAAAAAGTAAACTTAAATTAGTGATTTTTATACTTTAAGCTTTTTATTTGTTCTTTAACTTATATCAAACTTTTATTAATGTAGCTCCCTTTTTCCATGGTAGACGGTTATATGAAACTAGACTTTGCCCGCGTGCGTTTTTCATGAAAAGGAAATATATGCTAACTTAATTCCTTTCACGGTAAAGAATTTGTTATTATGTTTTATCAGAGCGTATTTTAAAAGCTAGAATTTTGCGTGTACGAATTTTCATATAATGACAAAAGTAGCTACAAATTGCTTTCCATGAAATTCGTAATTTTATTTCGTCGAACTTCCGTTTTACGATTTTAAAATATGACAGAAGCGATAACTAGGAAGTTAAGCGACTCACCCCTATATTATTTGTGAGCGGTCATCCATACAGTGTGATATATATATACACATCATCACAAAACCAAATGAATTCAGTAGGAAGCGCTCTTTGATGCATATATTCACTGTATTTTAAATTTGAATTCAGAAAGGAAATCATTCATAGTCAAATTTAAATTTGGTAGATTAGTAGTTCTTATAAATATGGAGTGTGAAGTTAGACTTGTCAGTGACTTTATGGAAGTCTTATCAGATGCCAGACGCTTATCTGTTCTACACTTGAGAAAATCATTCTATAATTCCATTTAACGACTCATCGCCTTTGATATAGAACAGTGCCCGGTAAGATTAGTATTCAGTTGTTTGCTTGGCGGCTGATGGACTTGAATTCTAAGATAATTAGATTGCACATTTCCTTTGTGTTTTCGCGTTTTAAAATTTTCCATTTATATTGGATTATTTTTGGCCCTACGAAAAACAGAGTGCAAAGAAAATGGAAATTATGTCTAAGTTTATTTTCTCACCGTCTGTGTTGTCGTATAATATGAATGAAAACAGAGGGAAATGTTTAAAAAATTTATAAAAACAAAATCTGGTTGCCTAAAAGGGTTTGTATTAAGGTCTTTTATGTTCTCGCTGAGCTCACAATCTACCAGTCTACTGTTACACTCAATCTTACTATTTCTTTTTTTCTTTTTAGCTTTATTATTAAACATAATTTTCTTCGCACTTAGCGTTAGGTGTTGGCATACTTTTTTTTTCCCCCAGTCTTTTCTGAGTTCATCATATCAATGTTCCTTTTTCTTACTAAGATGACTTTACGAAATTTTGTTTTCGGCTTTTTATTATTAACGTTTTGTGTATTAACTTTATTTATTAAATATCACGTTATTGGCCTTACGCCGCTTAAAATTCGATTCAATAGCGAAATCACAAACTATTTGAAAACAACATATCTTTAGAATTTCCGATACACAGTCTCACGCGCTGGAGGCTAATTCCGTACGGTTTTATAGGCGGTTTTATTCCGCATAATTTTGGCACTGCTGTCTTTATAATCCCTGAGTTTCTTAATCAAAAATTCGTTGAAGTTTTGCAAAATATGAAATAGATAGTAAAACAAATTCGAAATTCAAAATTCGGGCTTCCAGGTGCCCATGTTTGGTTGGAGGACTACGTTATTCTAAATTTGATGGTTCTAGATACCGTTGTTTTTTCACAAAGTGAGATAATGCATACATTCCTGCAGATTCTCCATTATTTAATTTCTTTAAATAACATACAGTTAATTTTTTTACGGGTGATAATATTTGAAAAGTGATACAAGGCATTTAAGTATTTCGTCGCAAAATATCAGATTCGGAAACATAAAAACGGGTCAGTTTGCCTTAGAAAGTCTTCTGCGAAGGCATCTCTCCCCTTAAACAGATAGCCCTGATGTGCTTTGCCATATTCAAAGTTAACCTTCCTCACAAAATATTGATCAAAACAAAGTATCGAAGGAAAAAGAAATGCCATTAAGAAAGAAATTTTTATGATAAAAATACTTCTGAAAAAAAAAATTTTTGGAGGCTTTTAGATTTTATATTACGCCCAAAGTGGTATTTTTTTAAGGTTTTGTGTGTTACTTTATTTATTAAATATCATATTCTTTGCACTTAAACCATAAAATTCAATCCAACAGCAATATCGCAAAATGTTTAAACCAGCATATCTTTAGAATTTCTGATACACAATCTCGCGCGTTGGAGATAAAAATTTTCCTCCCCCCGTACAGTGTTGCCATTGCTCCTTTTGAAATCGCTGAGTTTCTTAATCAAAAACTCATAAATGCTTTACAAAATATGAAATAGATAATAAAACGAATTCCAAATTCGGTCTTCCAGATGCCCATATTCGGGTGGAGACGTACGTTATTCAAAATTTGATAGCTTTAGGTACCATTGTTTTATCACATTGCGAGAAACATACGTACATTTATGCAGATTCTTCATAATTTAATTGCTTTAAATATAAGACAGGGCGATAATATTTGGTGGCAACAATTTCAAAAGTGATTCGCCGTTTATGGTGAATCGACGCAAAATGCCAAAACGAAATTAATAGCCGTTCTGAGCTAACGCTCCTTTGGGATAATAATGCGTTGGCATTTCGTAATGAAACCTAAATTATACGAAATTTAAAGAAAATTTTAAGAAAATAAAAATATAATGAATTTAAGCCTAAAAAAAAAAGTTTGAATTCACAATGCTATATTAAATTAATATATTTTATATAAAAGTCACACAATTAGTTTAATAATCAAATTTATGCATTATAAAAGGGAAATTTTATAATTATTAATTTTACTTTTTCTTCTTTAAAAGTAATTAGATAAATAAAAGTTTTCTTTCGTGCTAGAAAAGGTAAAAAGTAATAAAATTACGGGAGAAATTGAGCTTGAAATTTAAAAAGATTAATTTAGTATTAAATTATTATATTTTGCATCAAAACTATGTAAAAATTAGTTTAATAATCCCAAACATCTACTGCAAAATAGCTTTAAATCCGATCTCTAAGTTCTCTTAAGCCGAAACCAGAGAACCTGTCGCTTTTTCAAATGTTAAGTCAATTGTATCATATATTCAGTTGAATAAACTAAAAGCAGTGTTATTTCCCAAAATTGGACAGACGAGCTGCAGAAGGTTTTCGTGATAAAATGCAGGTAAGCATAATTTTCTTCAGAAATTCATCCACGAAAGCTCCCTAACCATTGTCGGATAACTGAATCTAATACAACCCAGTTCATCAATAACGAAGCTTTGAATATGACTTGGATTTCCATTTTCTGCTGCAACTTCTTCCAACCCTTTTTAAAGTAGCGATAGCTTTTTCCGTTCTTAAGAACACATAATTTATTTCCATCTCGATTTTTATGCTTTAACAAATCCCGAAGCAACGTAAGTATTTGCTGCTTCTGTTAAAAAATTGTTGATGTTTGAAGTAGTCTCCCCAATTTTTCGAATTTCCTTCAGGTATGAGCTGAAGTTGCTCCAGGGTTTATGTCTCATTTCAACTCCCTTCATGAAAAATTTCGGCTCTACTGCACGATTAGAATAATTATTACTACTAATTTTGTAGTACTAGTAAGGCGCAATCGATAGCAGTAAAAATATCTTCCAAATTTCGAAGAATGCTTATTTTCATCTGAGGATTTCGAAAGCGCGACTGCTTACACACTATTTTTCTATTAACGCCACTGGGGGCCTTTCGTCGTGAATGAGGAGCGCATTAACAGCATCCCTTTAAATGGCGTTGGGGGTTGGGTGGGTGGAGAAAAAGAAAAGTGTATCCGTAATTGGCAGGCATCTCCGTAATGAGGGTCGTCCGCTAATGAAGCGACCTCCGGCCGCATCCATCATTTCCCCGGACACTGCGACGCCCGCCCTTTTTAATGCCTCTCCTCCCCACCATGCCGTGAACTGTGGTGCTCCCCGTAATAGTGCCGCCTCCCGAAATAATTTCATTTTCCACTTCGCTACTCCATCAACACCTCTGATAACCCAGGAAATATCTCAAGGGCAGCAGCATTTAAAATGCTGTCAGAACCGAGTTTTCCAATCTTCCTGAAGTGCTAGTCATGAGCAGGCTGAGATATACTGTTTAACAGCATGGATGTGCCTTGCAAACAGTTTTCAGATACTTACACGAAATCCTCAACATTGTTGTGAAAGATTGTTGTTGGTATTTGCGTAGATGAAAAGTACTGTGCGTTTATTAGATTCAGCCACATCTTGAAAATTTTGCTCGTAGCTCATCCTTGGGCAGTTGGAATCGGCCTTAGGTTCTTTCAAAAGTGCTACGATTGTTTAAGATTCAATTGCAACCAAATATTTTTACAGAAACTTATTTTTCAGCATCCCACCTTTTAAAAGATACGTTTCAATTTTTGCTAGCATGTGTCAAATGCAGATCAGAGGCGGATGGAATCGGAAATTTCTCGAGGCGCCAGTGGCCTAAGTCCGCCTTGTCACCTGATGTCGACGGTTAAACTCATTCGGAGAAAAATATTTAATGACACTGATAAAATTAATAAATTCGAAAGCTAATCTAATGATAAAACTATCAAACTCATCGCCTGAACTCCGCTATCATTGTCTCTTCTCAGATTCATAACCGATGGGTCTAACTCTTTATTCCATGAAAGTGATACATTTTCATGTCTCCTCGAAAGTTTCATAATGATGCGACACTTTTATGAAAGTCGGTGACTGTTCACTTAGCGCTTTATATGGATGTCCCGGCATCTTGAAGAAGGTTCCAGATATAAAGCGAACCTCACAACAGTGCTGTCACGTTTGTATCATGATGAATATTGGTTAACTTGTGAAAAGGTGCTAGGGCATTTATGCAAGTTGTCAGACGAGTCCCAATCTCCCCTGATGCATAGTAAAAGAGTATTGTCTAAAATAGGGCTTTCATTATGGGGATGGCGGACTTTATCTGTTTTTTTTTTACTGTGCGTAACCGAGGAGGGGGGAAACTTTACAATAGCGGTGAAGGAGGGGACGATAAACACATTTGTCACTTATAATCGTGTTACTCTAAGACACGGTTAAACTCTGTCACTGTAGTAAATAGACTTTCTAGTAAATAGTAAAGATTGTATGCTAGACTAGGCTACTAGTGTTGAATAATTTGAAGGTAGAAAAACGCTAGAGGGCGCTGTTGCCCCTGTTAATGTAGAGAAAGAATACGTTATGTTGAAAGCGGCGGCCTAAGAATACGTTCTGTATATTGTTCATTAAAAATTATGCAAAAATGTATAAAGCTTTATGAATCACTGAACCACCAGGATTAGAATCGAGAAAACCCATTACTACAACTAGTATCCCTTAGTAGGAGCTTATGTGTGGGACTTAATAGACACGGATAGACTCTCAGATAAATCCTCTAGCAGAAAGGTTAAAGCCATGGAATACTGGTTAAGTTCGGAATCTATTTTTGAAGATGGAGTAAGGATGCTTTTCCATTAAGGCATCTTTTCCTGAAGGACTTGCAGTTAGAAGCTTCCATACAACCTTTCTTTTCTTTCAAAACGAGATTTCTTTTTTAAAATGTTGATTTTTGAAAGTTCCTAAATAACTGTAAAAAATGTTCACAAATTATTCCTGAATATGAAGTTCCGCTCATTGAGTTTTCCTACCTAAGAAGTGTAATTCCATATTTATATGTATTTTTGTGAAATTTTAACTAGATTACTAAGTTTTAAAGATATGTTGTGCTGAAGTATAGTTTTAAAACTTTTACTTACTTTAAAAAAGAAAAATCTTTTAAATTTCGACCGATTGACTAGTCCTGGATTCTAACTGTCGAGCTATTCAAATATCTTATAATTCTAACTACCTCTACGCATATACCGAAAGGAGAAAGTTTAAGAAGATTTAACGTGATTCTTTATTTGATAAAACCGATACAGCCAAGTCATTAATTTGTTGATACGTGAGTTGAATAGCTGATGAAATCAGTCAATGTGTATTTGTTAACGTATAAGCTAATATAATCTGTGTACATATACATATTACTGAATTCTTCCCTCAAAGAACTGCTGGACATAGGGTAAGTTATATGTACTAGGTAAATTAAGCACCTTCTACGATGAGTTGGTTCTACCAAAACCAGAAGCATAGACATATTTAAAAAACTTATTGTAGGTCGTTTGAGCTGTCTAAGTGGTTTTTAAATTATTCACTTGCCTTTTCTCCTAGTAAATTTACGCTTTCGAAAATTCCCTAATCTTTATAAAGGAAATGGACTTCGAAAAATGTATTAATAGGACTTTGCAGTAATTTTTAAATAAGATTTCATATGGGTTTTATTAGTATTTTACTCTTTTTATCCCAATATATTCATGTAGCAGTATTTGTTTCTGGTCTTATTAGATGGGTTTGCTTTGACAAAAAACTCTGGTACTGTGATTTGTGGCTAGTTCAGAAACAATGATTAGTAAAAATTTCTTGGAAATTAGGTCATTTAAAAGTTTCAAAATCAAAGACTGAGCAGGGTAATAAGTACGCATTTCAGTAAGTGAACCCACTTGTATTTTTTTTTTTTTTCTCCTCCCACCTGCGTTGTTGCATTGCGTTGTTCCATATCGAAGGGGTTATTTGTGAAAGATTGAGATTTTTTTTAATGCTTTCCTTTCGTGTAAAGATAATGAAATGCGACTTTTGATTAACTGTGTCCCTTCTTCCTTGTTCAAAATTAATAAAATGGAAAAAACTGCTGAATAAAATGTATAAATTTAAAAGCCTTTTTTGCTTCATAAATTAAAAAACACTTCAAAGTTTATTATATTTACGGCGAATGTGGAACTATAATCATAACTCTATTAATCGATAAAATATTAATGATGGCCTGCAGATAATCGAATATTTATGGTACTATATTTGTTTGAACTCTTTTATCTTCTAACATTAATAGATGCTTCAGTGACAAATATATAAGCAAGCTACCTAGCGTTGATTGTTATTGAAAGTCCAGTCCTTATAAAGATAATTTGATTAGAAATAAATTGATATATCACTTTACCCTCCTTCCAAAGGTAGCTAGCATTTGGGAACTAATATATTTTTTAAAAATTTATATTAGATTTGCAGTGTTTTAGGTTTTATCTGCGTAACAGATTCAAAGCATACGCAAAGTCACATTACTCTGTTATTTGATGTTAAATTTTCCCCTCTCTTATCTGTGTTGCTTCTTACATAGGAACTATTTTCTGGGAATCTTATATATCTTTATTTAAGATCATTCCTAACTGGGAGCTGCTTCTGTGTACGTGAGAGGGAAGCCCGCCTTCTTATCAGACGTTGTCATCCCAGGTTCAGTTGAGTACTGAAATATTCCCCATCACGGTCGGCAGAGTTTTCGCTTAGAGGGCCCAGCTGCTGTCCTGATTGACAGCACGAAGGGAAGGGGGATCAGTGTCACCCTGTGGGAAAGTTTTCGTTGACGAACGTATCTAATCGGGGGCTCTGGGTTTTGATGGACGAAAACCGGCGACAAAAATGACATTGGCGATCGACGAGAATCATGGTTAGAAAACGTGACGGGCGTGACACTACTCTCTTCAGAGGAAAACGCCTATTATTCAGATACCCTGGTTCACTCTTAAAAAAGTATGTGACCTGATCCGCAGCTTGATCCGTAGCAAGGACTCCAGGCCTCATTGATTGACAAGTGATCTGCTTGTCTAAATGCTCTTCGACTTTCGTATAAACACGTTAAGAAAAAAAAAAGTGGATTATTATTGTTAGCTGGATTTACACTTGGCAATAATCCTTCTTTTAAATATCGCCGGACCCACAAAGCACCTGGGACAAGCCCACAACCTTTAAAAAAAAGGAAGAACAGATGTCCTAGCAATCATTGTAACGCCTTCGCCTTTGTCTCCTGAAACTGACAACCATGTCGCGAATGAGTGACGTTGGGTTTGCACAGGTTTTTTCTTGTCGACTTGTTTCATTTTTCTGGATGCATAAAAAGGAAAAATCGGACAATGCGCCCCTGGAGCATAGGATTACAACATTTTTCTGTCAAGAGATGTGTAATGTGTTTAGCACTGAGTGTCATATTACATTTACAAGATGTGCCCCCAAAATAAAGTTTGTTGTAATAGTATGTTTATTTTTTTCAGAGTCTTCGAAAATTTAATCGACCGATGCTAGGTGGTCCTTAGAGTTAGTTAAAATGCGAAGTAATGTGTGGCATTCCTTGTCCTTTTCTTGTTATCTGTCCTTTTCTTACTAAAGTACTACAAATCACTTGTTGAAGAGCGGATGAAGAGTATCTTGATTCATTGAAACAGTTCTGTACACAGAATAAATCCCCCCCCCGCCAAAAAAAATCGAAATTGGGTCAAATTGTACTATGAAATATTAGTGTTTTTTTCACCATATGTATGTAATAAATCTGTAGTATCTTGATGATTAGGCAATATCTGTTCGTCTGAATGATGCATAACGAAGGAGAGATTAGCAGATAGCCGTGGCCGTAGATACATGACAATCACAGACAGATGTGACCAAAAACACAATACAATTTATTGCCGAACAGCTAGTTCTTGACGCACAGATTCTTCTTCGCGCATTATCATGGATGCGATATTCACCTTCACAGTTTTACATAGCTTACATTTTCAGACGATGAACGGTCGACAAAGCATAGGTAAGCGATGCGTCTTAACAGCTGCAAGGCGAAGCGGGAAAAGGTAGCACGCATTCAGCAAAGCGTGAGATATCTAGTCAAAAGTTTCTTTATTCTGAGTGGATAAGAGCAATGTGCATTTGCAGGCTTACATAACTAAACACGAAACGGAATAATTTTGAAAAGACGCTGTGCAAAAAGTTGTTATAAACAATCGCTAATTTTAGAAAAGTTATATTTTTGATTTAAATTTTTTATCTTAAAATCCCCCCCCCCCCAAGAAAAGGACTATAGAAACACTTTTGTAGAGCAGAAAGCAATAGAGCAGCCAATATATATACAGAGTTATTCAAAAAGAAAGAGCAGATTGCAAACATATATTTCTTCCAAACTACAAAAGATAGAAACATGATTCTAACATTAATGGATAGAGAAAAGTGTACAATTTATTATTAGTACGGGTAAAAGTTCCAATCATGGTGGCCGCATTGGAGCTGTTGTTTGTTCTGGTATTATTTGTTGGTTGGAACCCAAAGAAAGCCACATCGCGAGCAAGCAAAGAACTTAAAATTCCTCAACCAACGGTATGGCGAGTCCTAAAACTCGTCTGCACATGAAGCCATACAAAGTGCAGTTATTGCAAGCATTGCATCCTGACGACCACAACAAAAGGTACGAATTTTGCAGTAGCATGTTAGATGATATGGAAGAAGACAATTTTGCTGAACGATTAATTTTTTCCGATGAATCCACTTTTCATCTTTCACACACGGTGCTCATATTGAATGCATACCATAATTATAAACTTTTCTCTATCCATTAACGTTAGAATCATGTTTCTATCTTTTATAAGCGTTTAAAGTTCTTCAAATTTCCTTATTTAAACTCCTAAATTTTTCAAGAAACAATTGTAAAGCTTCGCAGTTTTGAAAATCTTTGTTTGAATATCATAATGGGATTTTTGTCCTTCTCTTGAAAGTCTTTGCAAAAGTATTTTAATTAATCTAATAAAACCAAAAACGTTTCTTTTACATGTCCGTGAAATACTATTAAAAAGTTAATTACCCATTACAAAACAACCAACATATCTTAGTAGAGAGCAATGTAAAATGGACTTCAGAAATTAATAAACAGAAAAACAACAGAAATACAGTCCAACAACAAAGTAAACTTTTGAATTAAAAAAGGGCAGATCCTCCAAAGCGAATCAGCGCAACTACTTGCTGATGGCTGCGGGATGCTTAAGTACAATAGCAAATAAAAACCTTCATTCCTTATGTAATGTATATGTAAGGTATGTATGTAAGGTAACTACTAGCTTTTAGCGTTGTATAAATACAGTCGAACTCGCTTATAGCGAGCACGAAGGGACTGCGATATTTGCTCATTACAACCGAGTGCTCGTTAAGAGCGGGTTCACGAAAAAATCATAAAAATTCATACATAGTTACTGTATTTTATATATTTATTTCTTTTTTATCTCTGTAAGTACAAACGAAATTGGTTAATTTGCTTTGAACTGCCTTATTGTCTCTTTCTTGTGTTATTGTTCTTCGGAGAAGACACACGGACCCAGAAACATAATCATTTCCACCTCTGGCTTCGAAATTGTTTGAAGTTCTTTTGCGCACTCAAAAGCCATT
>KK115094.1:98778-112975 GCA_000611955.2 Stegodyphus mimosarum | reverse complement strand
AACCTATTACCAAATAATGGTTCAACCTATTACCAAATAATGGTTCAACCTATTACCAAATAATGGTTCAACCTATTACCAAATAATGGTTCAACCTATTACCAAATAAAGGTTCAGCCAAAGCACCAAATAATGGTTCAGTGTTTTACCATCTTTTGGTTGCAACTTTTTCAGCACCATAGTTTGGTGAAACTTTGAACCAAATTTTTAACAGTGTAGGCTGGAAAACGCTTGTAGAATTCAATGGTAAAAATTCAGTCCTGGTGTTTGTAAGTTTAACGATTTCGGAAAGCGCTTTGCAATTATCAATTTAGAATCAATTTTTGAGGATTGTACGCCTTTCTTTCTTCATTGGCTCTCCCATTTTGAAATTAACTCCTTGAAAATATCCGAAGTCATCCAGGCTTTTTTGCTTTAGTCGTACAAGAGAAAGCTTTTTTACATGTTTGAAACACTTAAGGTTTTTTGGATTTGCCAATAACTAACAGTTTCTTCTTGTAAAAGCTAGACATAATTGAACACACTAAAGCTGTTGATCGATTTTTGGAGAGCTGAATCGCAAAAATATTGCTCGCTAAAACCGAGGTTTGCTCGTTAAAAGAGTTATTCTCGCATATACCTAACATTGTACGAACAAAGTATTTCCGATTTTCTCTTTAAATCCAAGTTCTCGTAAAATCAGCGAGTTCTATTTTATATCAAAGTTATTAGTTAGGAATTATGGCCATAAGTATTCATAACTGAAATATAAACAAAAATTCAAATATATAAAATTAAGACTTATAAGTTGTATATTCAAGTTAAGGCTTCCAAATTTAGCGAATAAAGATTTTGCATTATCTCACAATAATAATGTGGCCCGTATAAGCATTTGTAATTTTGTTATTTTTTGTATGCTTAAGTTATTTTTTCACCATAATGAATAAGAATCAATAAATTTCTTATTCATTCTGGTGACAAAATAATTTAAGCATATGGAAATATTAAAAAATTGCAAATAAAATATGAAAAAATATTAAAATTAATTACAAAATTGATAAATTCAAAATTATTTAAAACAAATACTGAATTATTATGCTTTGAAACTGGAATAATAGCGCTTTTCACATTCTTTTCCTCCCCCCGGCAATCAAATTTCAGACAAGAACAGATGTAATGAGTTCACAGCATAATTTTCATTTTTGACACCGAAAAACAACTGTTTATGATATTCAAATTTTTATAAGGATGCCGTTGCTAATTAGAAGGAAATAAATTTCTCACTTGCACGCCGAAATAAACACTGATTGACGAACTTGGCTTAAAACGCTAGTTATTTTCGAAAGCACTTTTTCCTTTTTAAAGTGAGTTAATTTCAAGTTGCAATCGTAATGTCACGTTTTATTTTACTTCTTAGAATTTTTGAACTCGTAGCTACTAATCCATCGGGAATTGAGACAGATGAAGATCCTATCGGACTAAAAATCTGTAGTATCTTGAGTGGGCAATAGCTGTACATTTGAATGAAGCATTACGAAAAATGTGGCCGTAGACACATAAGATGACATCACACACAGATGGGGCAAAAGGCTCATTGCTCGACAGTTAATTTTTGATACACAGATCCTTCTTCGCACGTTCTCATGAGTGCGATATGCACACCACACAGCTTACAGTTTCAGGCAATGGACGACAGACAGCAGAGGCAAGCAACTTTAGCAGGAGTAAGGTGAAGATGGAGAGAGCACACGTATTCAGCAAATTTGACATATGTAATCAAAAATTTCTTCAACCTTGTTGGATAAGAAGTATCCGCATTTCAGGATTATATAAGTAAGCATGAAACGGATTAATTTTGAAGAGACGCTGTCCAGAAAGTTATTATGAGCAATTTGACAACTGTAGCTTTTAAAACAGAAAAGGCAGGTACACAAATTAAAATGAGAAATTACTGTTCTACTGTTAAGTTATGATTTTGGTATATATATGTTAAAGGCTAAAATAGTGCGTTATGAGTAATTTATAGGTTGTTTGTATAATTCATATATCAGTAAGGCGCTATGAAATAAATACGCACACTATTTATTTTCCCTTTTGACAGCTGCGGTAGAAAAAAAAATTACGCCACATTTAAGTTAAATTGAAATTAAATGTTTTTTTACAGAAATAGAAGATATTTGATATTTTTCGTGTTATGGTGTTTGAGTCCGCTTTGGGTTTATTTTAAATATTATTTTTCTTTGTACATAATATTTAAATTAATTTTAATAGTTAAATCAATATTAATAATTGAATTAATAATTAAATAAATGTCAATATTATATGTTAGTGTATATAACAGTAAGCAAATTAAGGAGCTTAATGTAACTAACTTTCAATTTCAGTCTTCATTTTTATGCGTACTGTGCAAAACACTATACTAAAAACATATTTTCATTATCGTGTATTCAATGATCAATGGGAAAAGTTTTCTTTAATGTTTCTGTTCTGTTATCGATAGTTATTAATCTGCTCTGTTATCGATCACGACGATGGTCCCGATACTCATGGATAATAAGTATTTTGTTGTACTTCTTAAATTTTTAATATTCTCCTTTTTACAGATAAGTATACCATTCCCATATTAAATAAAATATGAATTGGCAGTTATTTTGGATTATTTCTGTTCGTTTTCCTCTGTACATATCTCTGAAATTTACGCTGTGTTCCGTATTTTTTATTAACACAAAGGATTGATAGAATGTCTTGCTTAAAATTCTGACGGTGTAAGAGTTAAAGAAATAAAAATTCATATGTATTCAATCTGTAAAGTGTTTAGTTTCTGATATTCATGTTTTATGTATCTACACCAAATAGGACAGAAATATATACGAAACTATATTTTGCTTTTCATCCACGCTTTCTCAACTCTTGTGTCAAAGTTAAACTGAGTATTATAAGTTGCCTCTTAC
Organism: Stegodyphus mimosarum; assembly: GCA_000611955.2. Classification (NCBI taxonomy): domain Eukaryota; kingdom Metazoa; phylum Arthropoda; class Arachnida; order Araneae; family Eresidae; genus Stegodyphus; species Stegodyphus mimosarum. Next base: position 110,045 of record KK115094.1, on the reverse strand, counting down.
AATTTATGCAATGTGTTATTTATACTTATGTTACATTTCAGCTGTTTGATATTTTTTAGTGATTGACAGGTATGAGTTCGAAGACAAAAATGTCCTTCGTGTAAAGAACATTCCATTCCGATATTACATTTTACACTTCGACACAGAATTCCATTTTCAATTCCAGAGCTCAACTCCGAAAAATGTAATTGTTCAGTCGAAACATGGCTGCTCAAAATGGAGAAAGAGGCCGTGAAACGCGTCAACTTGAGAAAAACATGACCCGTAGAAAAGTGGACGCTGTCCGAAATTGATCTGAGGAAAAGGGACCAGGTGTTCCTACAATTTCATATCAGAGTCTTGCCGTGTAGCTAAAGTTTGCGATTGAAACTTATTCCGCACCTTTCCCCTCTTCGCATAGTTTTTTTCCCTACGTATAGGAGGGATTTTAAACTTCCTGAAAATTCTTATTTTAAGGTTTCTACTGTGTCTTTTCTATGTAGCGAGATATTATTTTAGAATTTAAAGTTTTTTAATGAACATACCAGATTTTAAATTTTACTTTCTTGTACGAAGTAAAGGAAGTATTATAATATTCCGAAAAATGTAGGGTACCAGATTTCAACGGAAATGCCCATTTTCACCGTTTCTGATTCTTTTTTTTTTTTTTTTTTTCCGGGCCAGACATTTGTACCGGACAGAAAAAAGAACTTTTTTTTCAAAACGGATTGAGATTTTAAATGGATTTTTTATAACGTCTGTATGTACGTACTTACGTATGTATCTCGTATTAACCGTAGAACTTTAAAATTTTGCTGAAACTGCTATAATAACTGCCACTTATATGAAACTGCTATAACATCTAGTTGTGCACATCCCTTTTTTCATTGCAATCGGCAATACCAAAAGCATTCATATGTACCCCCCTTACCCCGGCTTAAAAGTACTTACCCCGCCTTTATTTTCGCAGTAGTTGGTCGAAGTCATGTACTTCCAATTCTACAAGTGTTTTAAATGACGAAAATATTCATGTTTTCGCAATGTCAAATTAAAAAATAAATAAATAAATAAATAAATTTTGGACAAATAACGAAATCCAGCTTTTATGCAGAGTTCTGCTTATCATACTTATATTTTGGCAAATGTTATGCTGTTTATGAAGAAATTAAATTTTGAGAAGCTTGATTCCCATACCACAAAATTTGGCTGGATTATTTAAGTTCAAAATTTGAAATTTTTGATGTCATTTTCAACTTGCCTTGAGGGATCAGTTAATTAAGTTAGAATAATTCGAGAAAACATAAGTGCAGCAAAAAATGTTTATAATTTAATAGGCCGTTGAAAAAGCCATGCGGGGTTCCACATCAGATTTTTACCCGATTTTAATTTATAGCAGGAAAGTTTTTTTATTGAGTATTTTGGCCTTCTTAAACAAAATATTAATTACCTCTAATATTAAATAGTGATGAATGTTATGTATACATGTGCCTCGCTTGTGGAAACATGGGAGCACGTAGAGTTACCATTTGAACACACGTAGCACTCCACGAGAGCATCTACACCTCGGAGCCCGGATTTTGAATCTTTATTTTTTTATGTTTTACGCGAACTTAATGAAATTTTCATAAACTCAGCGATTTAAAAGTAGTGAGCTGCCACGTCGGAAGCATAAGGTATTTATTTCAAATTTATTCGGAAAACTCAAGCGGTTAAAGAAATATATTGCCTCTCCTCCAAGTGTAAGGTATTTACCTTTTAAATTAATTCATCAAACTCGGTGGTTTAAAGAAATATGTTGCTATTACCCGAAATAAAATATTTTTATCTTCCACTCGCCAGTGTGTGGCCACTCGGAAAAAACTTAAGATTTAAAGCCTTTCTTTTAAATTTAATCTCTGACAGCATTTCCCTTTAGTTTTATTCATTGTCGTGCGTGTGCTTTCACCTTGTAAAAATATTGTTTAAAGTTTTATAGAGAAATGAAGGCATTATATAATTGTTCTTGTGACTTGCCTTACATGTCTGATCATAATATTAGAATAAGTCTACGAGTTTCATTCTGGCGAGGAGCGCAGGGTTAAGTCTCTTATTCGTATGAGCCCTAAGGCATACAGTAGATGAATAAGTACGGCTTGTTCATTACTGTTCCAGTTTTGAACGAAAATTCTCAGGAGACGAAACCGAAGGTCTCCAACACAGCATTAAGGAGATTTTCTGAATATGTCCAAAGTATTTCTTGCTGAACGAAACAAGGAACATGGTAAATTACTGTAACCAGAGCTAACGTCTTAAAGAATTAAAAAAAAAAAAAAAAAATTAAAAAAAAAAAAAAAAAAGTAAATCTTACGTGGAGACTACATGACTTCCTTGTGGGCCTATTAAATGATACACATTGTTTTTTTCTGCACTTCATTTAAACTTATTTTCTAATTTAATTAACCGTTCCTTCAAGGCAAGCTGAAAAGGACATAACAAATTTGAAATTTTGAAATTAAATAACCCAATTTTTGCCTTGCGGGTGTCAAACTTCTTGTAATTTTATTTTTTGATAGCGAGTGTAAAACTTTCTCAAGTATAGGAACCGGGAGACCGCATTAAAAGTTAGATTTAGTAATTTGTTAAAAATTTGACATTGCCCAAACATGAATATTTTAGTCATTTAAAACACTTCTGCAATTGGAAAATGGATGACTGCGACTAACGATTCCGAAAATAAACGCCAAGTAGGACTCTTAAGGCGGGTAAGGGGGTGGCAACACGCACACACACTTTCTCTTTATATATACTGTATTGTTTGGTATTGTCGATTGCGATAAGAAAGGGAGATGCACAACTAGATGTTACAGCAATGCCATATTCAAAATTTCAACGGTCTACGGCCTATTGTTTTTGAGTTATGCGAGATACATAAATACATGCGTACGTACAGACGTCGCGAGCAAATCCCCTTTGAATTCATTTTAAATCTGTTTTACTATCCATTTTAGAAAAAAGATTCTTTTATTCTGAGTATACATACAGAGTCACGCAAAAATGTCGTCTATATGAATTTGGAAATGGTCAAAATGGGTATTTCCGTCGAAATGTGGTACCCGAAATTTTCCTCAATTACAGTACTTCGTACAAGAAAGTTTCAAAAAAAAAAAAAAAAATTCCTCATACGAGTACACATAAATGCTTCTGAAAGGATTTTACTTTAAAATGTGGAAGGAATTCAATCTAAAGCACTTTTAAAAACTGCGCATATGATTTTTTGTAAATTTTATTAAATTTAATAATGGGAGAATGTAATTCCAATAAATCGCTCCCTTCTTTTGGAAATAAATAACGAAACTTTATTAAAGAGTAAGAAGGTGCAGCATTTTTCATCAAATTAAAAGTTAAAGGCTTGGAATTATCCAATTTAACTCTTATCAGTTTAACGATCCATTAATTTCATAAATTTTGGCGTAAATTTATCATGTAATGAAAGTAATATAAAAGAAGAATAGTAATTTCTTTCTCACTGCATATACATAACTAAAAAAAGTTTAAAAGCTGCGTTAATAATTTTTTTATTAATGGTAATGAATACTATGTTTTTAAAACGTATATCATATATCTGTGATGTATTATCGAATTATTCATGTACCAACGGTACAAAGCTCCCCCTCTATCAAACAATTTAAAACAATTTCGAAGTCTTTTAAAATAAATTCCATTGCCACTTTCTTCTAGGAAAGATACTGAATCTTAAATGAAGACATAACCAGATAATTTAAAACATCATAAATCAAAAATTGTATTTCTGCAGTGACATTAAGTGAGACTTTTAATGACTTCGCTCCAAATTTGTAGAAGCTTCGTAAGATATTTGAAGTTAAAGTTATGTGTTACAAGTTCACTTGCGAGCTCTATGTATTTTTAGTGTTTGCATTTCCCATAGCACACATTCAGAAACTTTTATTCTAGGTTTTATTTATGGAATGAGCAAGTAAATTTCGTTTCATTAATTAAAAATATAATTGCAGTTCCTTTTCTGTGTATCGAAAATACAACCTTTTCCATGATATATAACTTATAATGTAGATGAATTTATGCTGCACCTTTAAATGCCTATACTTATTATTAATTAATATTCAATAAATTATTCAATAATTCAATAAATTAATATTCAAATAGATAAAGAGGAAATTTTCCCAAGGCGAGAGTATTAAGTATTTTTTGGAAGATTTAAGAGCATTTTCCGATATAAAATTTTGCAAGAGGGTATAGGTGTTGGAAAAGAAATCATCAAAAGTTTCCAGTATGGGTTGAGGCAATAGGTGCACAGAACCCTTGAGGCCAGCTGCTCGACCGCCGACACGGGTTCCCGAGGCATACCTGTCAATCACCGAGAAGGGATGAAATCTCCACCATCTAATATCTCTCCCTTTTTCTCTCTCTCTCGCTTCCTCTCCCCGTCTTCCCCTTCATCCATCTGCTGCCTTCCTCCGTGACTTCCCTGGCCCTCTTCGACTGACCGGTGGAACGGACGAATCAAGAGTGTAAGTATACCGCATTTTCTTTTTTACTTTTTTTTCCCATTCGAGTATTAAATTTGTTTTCATCTCGCGGGAAATGTATTTATGACGGAGTGTAGAGCACTTCGAAAAAGAAAGTAGCTTCAAATCTGAGCTTTATTTTCATTTCTTTGCACATACACACACACGTATATTGAAACGAAATTGAATAGAGGAAAATTATATAAAAATAAGCAGTAGAGAGTGTTAAGAAACTGCTGGCTCTGTTTTGTGGAGAGCAGTGTTACGTATTTGCCATCAGTCTGAGGTTCAAGGCTAACTTCGATTTCGTCATATGACAAAGATCTGAAATTTGGTTTTGACTTAATACAGGAATGAATTTGTTGAAGTCTGGTGAATAAGGTATTGTTTTATGCGTACGTGTTTGTAATGGTTGAATGCACACAGAACTGATGACAGCTTGATAAAATTTATTTTTCCAAAAGAAACACTTTACAGTTCTGGAATTTTTCACAAAAGTACATGTACAGCTCTTCTATATATGACAAAGTACAATTAACAGTTACCTCTTCAAACTACTAAGATCATTAAGCACAAGACGGTATAAAAAGCCTTAAATGTTTTGATCTCTTAGTACTCTAAACTAACTAAACTGATGCTCTCTCTTATTCTATATAGTTTCACCTATCCTCCAAGAAATTTCCAGTACCTTTGATTTCTCGAAATTATTGGAAGGCATAAACAACTAAAGTTGCATAAGGCCGGATACAATTGAGTTACATAGGATTCGAACCAGTGACAGTTGCATAGGTATAGGATCAAAATGTACACAAATGTCGGCCGAGTTCGGCGACTCTTAGTTACAAAAATTAATCGCCTAAACTATACCCAGCTTGGCGCTCTTTCGCCAAGCCGTTTAACTCAAATGTTTAATATACTCACCCTGTAAACATGTTTCTCCGACGATGCTTCACATTCTTGAGGCCTTTCATGTTACATTGTACAAGAAATATTACAATTTACGTATAATTTCACTAAAATTATTTACATATATACAAAATTCGTAACGATAGTTATATGTATTTATGATTTTCTGTGTGGTTATGTTGCTGTTTCACCACTCTCAAAATAATAAAGGTAATAAATAAATAAAACTGATTTGGAATGTGAATCTAATGAAATCATAGCATGCACATCGCATATGATGGATAAAAAAATTTATTTTTATCATTCTGAATTATTTTTAATAAAGTAATTTGTAACACTTTTAGTGAAAAGGAGGCTAGATGCTTTTCATTTTCTCTTCTAGCCTTTGAAATTTGAATTTAATGCGAGTAATTTTCTTTGAAATGGAATTTGTGTTCTAAAGAATAGTACAGAAAAGAATGGAGTTTTCTAATTATTGAATCTTTAAATCAATTTCAGTGCTACAAGCTCATAACAACGGGAAAGACATTTTATGTAAATTAAAAAAAATAATGACACGATTTTCAGCATTGTTTACTTGTATGAGACAATTAGTTTTGTATATATGTAATTCAATTGAATTTTATAATATAATAATCCTTAAGTGAAAGCAATGCATTGAGAAAAAGATAATTATAAAAGTCCAACATCTCGTCCTATATATACACTAAAGTTTTAACGACTTTTGAAGGCCCACCATGGTGGCTGAATGGATGAATCTTCTGAACACTAGTGCTTTAGTCTGAATTCTCGGCTGACCCACCTGCGACTGAGCGATACAGTCGTCGAATACTGGGAGTTCAACCTCGCATGAATTGTCATAATTAAGCACACTAAACTAAATTGAGTTCTCGGCTAACGGGTTGACTGCATAAATTTTTTCCTTGATTTCCTCAGCGCATATATGAACAACAAATTTCCCTTATAAGGTTCTCCACGGAAACAACTCTCCTGTTTAGACAAGTAACTTCGCTGTCCTTTATCTATTTAGATAGGTAACCTCTACTGCTAGACAGATTGTGTGCTTTGCAATATTTAATTAAACAAACAATTTAATGCTGACAACAATAAGACTCTTTATCGACTTTTTCATAAATGAAAGGAAAATTTTCTGCAATTTTGCTGCACTACTATTATATCTGTCTAATTATTAGTCTAACACATTAATATTTATCATATTTTAAAAGTTTTTCCCATTAATAGCATTACTGTATATGCACATGTAAAGTTTCTTTTGCCTTTTTCCTCTCCCCAATTTTAATAATTTAACCCTTTGCACTCGAGGCCTTTTTCGCTCGAGCGAACCAGCAACTAGAGACGATTTTCCGCATATTTAATGAGTTTCTTACAGCTGACTTAAAAGGATTTACACACGATTTAATGGTTCTTTTATGTCTGAAAATACTTGCGGTCCTGCGGCTCTTTCTGTGGATAGAATCGGTATTCTTCTCGGTATTACTTCAGATTCTGTGCTCGTTATCCATTATATTATTTTCTCTCTCTTCTGCGGAATCAACGTCGCTTTCACATTCACTATCTATTACCCTGATTTTTCGCCATCTTACACCTCTTGCTTCATCGCTATCTTTATCACTGCTTTCCTTCTCCCTATCGTCAAGTAGACTACGCACTGACGTAATTCCATTCTTCATCAACGAAAAATCAAATTCTCTTTACTTGAACTGATCCCTTGATCGTATTCCATGATTATTGGGCTCTGTAACTTTGACAGTAATATTACTGTTTCCCGGATTGTTGCGTTCGACCTTAACTTAGAAAAGATGTATGTATAATAATAAATCTAAAAAACGTACGTGAGATTAAAGATCGGCAGTTGTTTTATATGCATGTAATTTTTGAATACATTCATGAAGTGATATTGCCCAAACCAGTCACATTTGGAGTAACTACATCAAATCAAGTCTCATGACTACAGTCATGAGTTACCGCATTAAATCAAGTAATGACCGAGAGTCACATCTCGAGGTCAAAGGCTTAAGTATAGATTTACTCTTTGTTTGAATCCAAACTGGAATATGCCGAGTGATTAGGAGCCCAGAATATAAACAGTCCGACCTAGTCTGGGTTAGATACCAGGCAAATGGTCGATTTGTTGTATATGTATGTATTGTTGAATATACTCTGGAAGCGATAATGTCCAAACCAAACCTAAATAAACATCGTTACCTCTCGAATTATTGCGTCAAACCGAGTGTTGATCAAGAGTCACCTGTCGAGTTACCGCATCAAATCAAGTGGTGACCGAGAGTCACCTCTCGAGTGCAAAAGGTTAATCAGTGTATTTTAAAAACGTAATTTCGTATTAATGTTAAATCATAAGGAATTTAGTAAAACGTCGTTTTCATTTAGGTATGTCATACCCAGTTCTTCCTCCTCCACAAAGAAATTAAATAAGGAATTTGATTGTGAAATATTAAAAAAAAATATCTGCTGCTTATTCAGTTTAAAATTATTTCATTTGCAACTAGAATTAATAAATTATAAATTCAAAATATTTTTGAGAAAATCCAGTGTTTTTTCCCTTGGCAAAAATAGGGAAGTTACCATTGGCGATTAATATAGTATGCTTTCAGTATACTATTATGTATAGATTTAAAATTAATCTTTTCTCATAATCAGATTGTTTTAATACAGGTGATACAAATGCTGACAATACCATACTGTGGTACTTAAATGTCATCATTCTTAATAGTAGTAGTATTAATTATAGTAATAAAACTTTGACATACATAATCTAATAAAATCAAAATGCATACGGCAAACACATTCAGTAGTAAAATGCATCATTAATTAAATTCGCTTTATTTGAATAAAAAGTTTTATTTCAATAAAAATAAGATTAAAAGTTTTACATTCTTCCTTAAAATCCATCCAACCTCCGTAGAAGAGGCGAGTACAAGGTTGAAATCTGGCATCTTTTTGTGTTCCTTATGATTTCAGTGCCACAAGTCATTGATCCATTCATTTTCAGTTTCTAAAATAACAGAATCAAAGATTAGTTTTAACTTTTTTCAGTTTGTTAATATGTTAAAAAAATATTTTGGCTTCAAAGTCATTGCATAAATTCTTTAAAAACCTTAACTGTCCCCAATAATGTGTTAACTCCAATTTTATTGAGTATATTGAATTGTATCTTTTTGTGTATATCTCATTTTTATGTGCTCCAGTTCTTTAAAAACTGGTATTATAATGTAGTTTCATTCATGTCTTAAAAACTAGAAAGAACACTATCAATGTTTTTTTGAGAATTTCTAATCTATCGCTGTTGAGGAAATTTGGTTCTCTACCAGGAAAACCAAAGAATTTATATCTTGAATAATAATTAAGACTTCAATATATAATTATATGTTATATATGATAATATGTACTGTAATTCAAATCTAATTTTTCTTTTTTGCATGGATGCCTTTCTTTGATGTTCTGCTGTCATCTTTGTCACTCTGGTGTGTTTCTTTTATACAGGGTGTAAGTATAAGCTCAAACTATCTTGTCAGCTGTTTACCTATGCTTATTTATCATTTCCAGTAATTTTAGCTGCATATTCTTCTTATAAATTTGTTATGTATGACTGTGTTACAGAGTTTCATATGTATTTGCATTTCTACCATTCTTATATAATAGTTTTCATGAATGAAGAGCATTTAGTTAATACATTTACTGTATTAAAAAACATTTATGTATTATAATCACTGCTACTTCTTCGTCCATTCACGTTTCATCATCAGCTCGAAATTCTGACTTTTCTTCCACTGTCTTCCCTCACCAATTTTCTCTACGCTCTTCGAAAAGACACTTTATGATAAAGCGAACATCTGTTTTTATCAATAAAGAGGGTTTACACGAGGTGATCCCTAATACTATGACCATTAAAATTAAGTCAAAATGAATTTAAAACATCATGTGAAGTTTTGATTTCTAATTTTTATTAAATATTTCCTTTAGACAAATGATTATGAGCAGAATGATAAATTTTAGGCATGTTCAAAAAGTGTGTATCTGAATCTAGCTATGTTTTTGTTAAACAGTATCTATTTTTTAAAAACTTTCATGTACTTATAAAGCAATAGAACCATGGTTCCACTGCCTTGAAAGAAAATAAAAATGTAACAAATGTATAATTAATGTAAATATACATGCTCTACATATAGTACAGTAAAAGCCCTCTTTAACCCCATAACTTACTTTTCATTTTTTAGTTTTCACGGATAAATTATTCATTTTTTTTATTTTGTATTTTTAATTAGTGCAGAAAGACATAGATTGTACAAATATTTTTCAAAAAGTATTTTTTTTAGTATTTTTATGATCAATGCTAAATAATTATCTGAATTATGAAATTAATATTGAGTTGAGAGAGGCATAGTGTGAAACTCATGTGTTCTCATAACAGAAACATCATGAAGGTCACCAGCGTAGCCACAAAACAGATTGCAAGTTTATTTGGAATAAATAAAAATAACTGTCATGAATCAACTTGTGATAGCTATTTTCGAAAAATTCTTGACAACAAAGCTAACTTGTAATAACTAGGCAAGCTGTTAAACATGACCATCTGCAGTATTAGAGGATTTAAGAACTCTGTGGATGTGGTGGTCTTGGAGAGGTGATGTTCACTGCAAATGTTTGTTTATGTTCTCAAAAATACAAAAGGTCTCTTGCTGAAGTTCCAATAGAGGATTCACTGTAATTATTTTGTAACAGATAATGTAATTGGTTTAAACTAGTATCAATTAAAATAAGGGCTTTTTTGTACCAGGAAAGTTTTAAGAGCAATAGAACTATAATCTTTCTTTCACAGTCAGATGTTATATAAGCTTAATTGTTTTCTGTGTATTTTTCATTGTATATAACTGATATATGTCCATGCATATTCAATAAATATACAACAAATGCAAGACATTGTAAAAAAATAAAATTTAAAACATTAATGAAAATTTTTCTGTTATTTTACATAATACTATTAATGAATGATAAATCTATAATCAAAATTTTATTAGAAGTTTATTATATGTATAGTTATTTTTAATCTTTAAAAGCTGTAAAAACATGCATATTTATCAGTATATTCCATCATGAAATCAAAAAGTATGTTTTACATTCTTAAAGATACATGTGAGAGATTTCAATGTTTCTTACTACATATACTTGAGTTTTCCAAAAGCAAGAATAGAATTCAAGCAGATTTCGTCGTATTAAGAGAGGAGTCATCTCCTCGAAATGTTCCTCCAAAGGAGCGTTAGCTCAAAAGGGCTGTTAGTCTCGAAACGGCATTTTACATCCGTTCATTATAAACGGCGTATCACTTTTCAAATTGTTGCCAACAAATATTATCCCCCTATATTATATTTGAGAAATTAAATAATGAATAATCTGCATGAATGTATGTATGTTTCTCGCATTGTGAAAAAGTGACGGTACGTATAGTCATCAAATTTTGAATAATATAATCCTCCAACCGAACGTGGGTACCTGGAAGCCCGAATTTTTTATTTCAAATTTGTTTTGTTACCTATTTCATGTTTTGTAAAACTGTTAACGAAGTTTTATTAACAAACTCATCGGTTTCAAAGTGAGCAATGGCAGCACTGTATGAGGGGAAAAACATTCTTATCTCCAGCGCGCGAGAATGTCTATCGGAAATTCTAAAGGTATACTGTTTTTAAATATTTTGTGATATCGCTGTTGAATTGAATTTCATGTAGTTTTAAGTGCGAAGAACGTAATTTTTAATACATAAAGGTAACACACAAAACGTTAATACACAAAACATAATATAAAATCTAAAAGCTTTCTTTTTTT
>KK115094.1:81483-98762 GCA_000611955.2 Stegodyphus mimosarum | reverse complement strand
TTTTTTTTTTTTTTTTTTTTTTTTTACGTGCGTGAAGTACTGAGTTTGATACTGCCGACAAAGCGGACAGTACTATCATCAAAAATCGTTTTGTATTTTTTATGGCAAAATGAAGTTATTTCGGTTTCCAGCTATGGAAGATAATCCTAATTCCTTTTGACGGTGTCTGTATATCGAAGTTTCATAGGTTCAAATTTCGGGATTTCTGTGACGAAATCTAGTCCCAAATCTTATGCTGATGATAGAGTACTGTTATAAATTTGCTGAACTGGAGTAAGTTTATCACGACCCCCCCCCCCTTTTTTTGCACTTATGTATTTCTCTGCCTCGATCTTAGCTGTACTAGAAATGTAGATATGGTTTCTTTCTACCACATCATCTTCAGAATTCTTTGGAAGTTCCGTTGCAATGAGTTTCTTGGCAAATCCAACGTTTATTGTTATATTTTAAATGACTGTTTTATGCGTATGGTCGGCCTTCGAATATTACAACTGGTTGACCACGTCTGGTTTCAATAAATTCAGGTTTTGATAAACTCCTCATCACATTTTAAATCGAGTTGAATGAAAATATCAAGGTACAAATTTAGAATAATCACATATGATTGAAAACATTGATTGTATGTTTGAAAAAATCTGATGTGTACACCACATGACTTCCTTGTACGGAATATTAAATTATGCGCAATTTTCCTGCATTTCAATTAAACATATTGAATAAACAGTTAACGAATTTTGAATTAAATCTACTTCGTCGATAGCGCATAAACCACAATAGAATAAATGCACTCTGTAAAGTTCACTATATTTATTTACCATAGCCACACTTCGGCGCTAGATTCACTTAACAGCGTTACATCTCATTCATTTTATAACTCAAGAGCGTGCAAAAATTATAGCATCTGAAGAACTACCTCAAGGTCTATTCAGATACTATAATAAATCTAAAACGATGGGAATAAGAAATTAAACAAAGAATAAAAGAAACAGTTTTTCACTACAGACGATTCAGCGCCGCTTACCTAATGCGCATGCGCTGCTAATTAATTCAGTTCTCATTTCGCGGTTAGGCAAAAATACAGAAAAGTTCAAAATATTTTCATTAAAAATTAAAAGATATAGACAAGCATAAAGCACCAAGTACAGTAAAATAATTAAAAAAACAATTTTTAAATTACAATTACAATTTGTGCGCAAAAACTTAAATGATAATTCGAGAATGAATCAAGCATAATTTAATTCGCAATAATAAAAGAAGACGTTACTTTGTTGTTGCGAAGCCTAGTTGCTCTAGATTGGCAACAAATCCACTATTCTGCTAAGCTTCAAATGTAAACAAATATGTCCGCTATCATAACCAAAAATTAGGCTTAGCCGCACTTAAAAAACTTTTTAATTGTTGATAATTCCACAATTATTGCATGCAGGTTAACTAAGGGCACACAAATCTTAACCAAAAGATAAGAACAACATAATTCAGCCTAAGCAGAAAATGCACAATTTATAAACTTATAAGATTAAAGAAACTGAGCTCTCTGAGCTGAGTAACAAAGTGGATATATATATATGCATATATTGATACACTTTTTTGTGCTGCCGATTGCAACCAAAATGTGAGGTGCACATCTATATGTTATAGCAGCCCTTTATACAAAATTTCAACGTTCTGAGGCTCCTCGTTTTTGAGTTATGCGAGATATGTACATACATACGTACGTACTTACGCACAGACGCCACGAAAAAATGTCTTCAGAATCCATTTTAAATTGGTTTTCTAATTATTTTTTGGGAAAAGAGTCTTTTATTCTGTCCTTACATACAGATGTCACTCAAAACATCGCTCAGTTCCATTCGATAACGGTCAAAATAGATATTTTCGTTGAAATATGGTACCCGAAATTTTTCGCAATTACAATACTCCTTTTTTACTTCTTATAAGGAAGTAAAAAGGAATGAATTGGGTAAAATTCAACCTTCCATAAGTAGGGGTGCTGACGAGGGAAATGGTATAGAGCAACAGATGAAACGAGAAAGATTTTGTCAGTAGGAGTTGCTGATGAAGGAGATAGGGAATAACAGCAGCTGAAACAGCACGATTCAGCCTGTGGTCAACCACGGGTTGAAACGGAAAAGGACGAAATGGGAAATCCTCTTCAGAAAGAAACTTTATTCCACAGACGAATGTTTATTAAGGACCTGGTAAACATTTCTTCCTAGTATAGTAGCCATTCTTATCCAAGCATTTGTTCTAGAGGTACTCATTGGTGCTGGCGTAAAAAGAATCAGCATTAAGTTCTATAGCCACATCAACACGGCTTGTTAAACAATAGTATTGCCTACCATCCAAACGCTTTTTCAAAGGCAATGAAAATCTTTCAGTGTCAAGTCCAGCTTCTCGGAACGCTGTTGATTGGTTGAGCCAATACGCTGTTAAACGCTTTTAACGGAAACGTTCTAACGTATAGCTGTGCATGCATATAGCATAACTATAGCTGAGTAGTCGTGCGTTGTCTTACGATAACAGGACGCCTTTTGAGAAAATCCTGTTCATTCTCTGCAAGTCACTGCTCAGGTGAGGAAGTCAACCAGAAGCAGGGCCTGGTGATTCCCAAAAGTCGTCACCATAACTTCCTTCTCTGATGGAGCTGTTTTGAATTTCTTCGAAGGGTGTGATGATCGGTATTCCATGATATGGAAGCTTTCTCCATCTTTGGTGTCACATGATGTACCGACGTTTCATCCTCTGTATACTGCGATGCAAAAACGAAACACCTTCCTCATTAAAATGCATCCGGTACATGAGAGACAGCCCCATCCTTATGCTTTGTGATCATCTATGAGCTGCTTAGGCACCCAGTTCCGATAACCCACTTGCTCATAACCGATATTTTTAACACTGCCCACTGGGATGTTGAGTCCTTTAGCAATATCGCTAAGTCGAATGGCACGATCATTTTGAATCAGATTTTCAACAAGGCCAGCATTATTATCTGTGTGGCAGACATGCTTGGTTAGCCCGATTATTGCTAATTTTGTACGTCAGTCCTACGTTTATACACAGTCCAGTCACATTAATGTGACCACCACGTACTTTCCATGTCAGAGTTAAATAACCAATCACAGAAGGCAGGTGGCAGCACAGTGCAGTGGATCGTATATAAAGGGTGTGTGAGGGCTTCGGAAAACATTTCAGTCGTTGGCGTAATGCAGAAACGAAGCGATTTAGCCGACTTCCAAAAGGGCATGATCATTGGCTTTCGGGCCAAGGGTGGAAGCATTTCCGAAACGGCTGAGTTTGTGAACTGTTCGCGTGCCGCCGTGGTAAAAGTGTACCGTGCATGGCAAAATGGGACTGTCCAAAATCAGCGACGTGGCAAATGTGGTGCACCACGGGCCATAGATGACAGAGGCGAACGACGGTTGCGGAGATGCGTTCGGGCAGATAGACGGGCTACCGTTGAGCAACTGACCACCAAAATGAACCAAGGGGCTACCAAAAGTGTCTCCCAAAGTACTATTCAGCGAACATTGCTGCGTCTGGGCCTCCGAAGCAGACGCCTGGTTCGTGCACCTATGCTGACTGCTGTTCATCGACGGCGAAGGCTAGAATTTGCACGCCAGTACAGCAGCTGGACGTCCACTGAGTGGCGACAGGTTGCGTTTTCGGATGAATCGCGTTTTATGCTCCATCGGACAGATGGACGTTGGCGTATAAGGCGTGAAACCTCTGAAAGGAACCACCCTGCAACCATTGCCGGAACGGTCCAAGCTGGAGGCGGGAGCATTATGGTCTGGGGAATGTTTTCCTGGCATTCTCTAGGTTCACTGATCATTGTGGAAGGCACAATGGATCAATACAAGTACGCATCTGTCCTTGCGGACCATGTTCACTCCTACATGCGCATTGTTTTTCCTCAGGATGATGGCATCTTCCAGCAGGACAATGCGAGGTGCCATACAGCTGCCAGTGTACGTGCGTGGTTCGAAGAGCACCAGGATGAGTTTACCGTCCTCCCCTGGCCAGCAAACTCACCTGACTTAAACCCAATCGAGCATCTGTGGGACCATCTCGATCGAGTTGTTCGCGCCATGGATCCTCAACCGCGTAATCTAGCGCAGCTGGCCACGGCATTAGAGTCGGCATGGCTCAACATCCCAGAGAACACCTTCAGGGACCTATGTGACTCTCTTCCTGCACGTCTCGCAGCAGTCCGCTCTGCGAAAGGTGGTTATTCTGGCTTTTGACAGATGGTCACATTAATGTGACTGGACTGTGTAGAACTTATAGCATCGAAATTTAACATGTTTGCATGATGCAACATTAGCAGATATTTTTCTACAAGTTGACGATGGCTTTTTACTGTGGAGATCCATTTCAGACGCAGAAATCGTATCATATTTCACAATTTTAACAATTAAACATGTTTCTGTTATCGTAGTCATCTTACAACTGATCTTTTGCCCGGCTGATGCAACACCTGCGATATCTACTAGCGAAATTGGAAATGTTGTATCGTCTGTTGCTTCGCAGGTGGGAAATTTGAATTGTCAAGTCGATTAATACACTTTTGCTACTTTCCTTTTTATATTGCCTTTATACTTCGTGATACCTGTTTTAAGGTACGGAATAAGAACAAACACGACATTTTGAGAGTTTTTAAGATAGCAGACATTTTGAATTCGTTTGAGAAAATAGAATAAATAAAGGGAAATAACTCTGCGTGTCATATTATTTTAAATTGATGAACTGACCGTAAATCCCATATGGTTTCACATTTCTAATTCCGCTAGTAGATATCGCAAGTGTTGGGTCAGCCTGGCAAAAGATCAGTTGTAAAATGACTACGTTAACAGAAACATGTTTAAATGTTAAAATTGTGAAGTATGATAAGATTTCTGCGTCTGAAATGGATCTCCACAGTAAAAACCCATCGTCAACTTGTAGAAAAATATATGTAAAAACTGCTTTTTGGGATAAGTAGAAACTGCTTTTTTTGATAATGAGTAGAATAATGGCTGTATTGGTCATTCGCAGAAACTACTTCGTTAGATAAAAGCCATTCAATATTTTATTGAAAAACTTCCTGTTTTCAATTAGTTTTAGCATATGATTAATTGTGCAAGTTGCAAAATCATGTATTACATTATCTGAAATGTAATTGTTAAATAATTCTTAGTGTACTTACATAAGATAACTTGTTTCTGAAAATGAGAAGTAGTATTGATTATTAAAAGCGCGTATGTTCCTTGTACTGCTTTATACACGTTTCTAAAAGATTTTGTGTCGCGATCATTGCATAAGAAGAAAATATTTAAATTTTTACTCAAGCCAGCCTCACGTTTTAGTTAATGCTGTCGAGTTTTACTTTGAAACAAGCTGTTAATACCAACCATACACATCTCTTCTTTCGTCCGTAGACACGAACCTTCTCTCCCTCTGACGCCAATGAATTTATCATCTTTCTAAAAACAATTTCATGATTATAAATCCGATGGTGGAAGGAAGTCGTACGTAAATTGGGAGTTCTTTTTGTGGTGGTGGGTTGACACGATCCGCGGAGAGTGATGCCGAGTAATGGAGTGTTGGTTGCTTACAAAGTTTCATTTTTGTCCTAAGTGGTAGGATATGATCTCGTTATTGGGATAAGTGGGTTCTTAGCCCATTTATTTCTATTTATGCTTTCTTTAACTGAAAATGTTTAGCCGTCGTGAGACAACGCACCACTCGCTCATTTGTTTTTTAGAGAATAGAAGGCGCTTAAATGACGCGATTCGTTGTACCTTTCCAAAAAGCGAGGTTTTATCCGACACCTATTAAGATCAAACGAGGAGCGATCTACTACTCCGCTTAAATGCCATTAGGGCGTCGTCATTAGACTGAGAAAGCTGCCTTTTAAAAGGACTTGTAATCCCCTCATTGGACAGACTCTAGCTCGGGAAGTGCCCCAAATTGCTTCATTGCGACAGACATCTCATGAGCGTTCGCTCTTTTGCCCACCTTCCCCCTTCTTTAAATCTGCAAAGAATGGAAGAAATGTCTCCTCGGAGGACGTTTTATCATCATTTCGCTGGGGTGTCTGAAAAGCGTCATGGATACCATTTGGATTGACTATACGCATGATTAATATATGCATAGAGAAGGGGATATGTGGTCGGTAGCCGTTTTTCGGTCGCAACAGTTCTTTCCCGAGGCATTAAGGACTGCTAGTATTAAGGAAAAAAAAAATCTATCTTAACGCATAAAAGTGGCAAGTGATTTTGTATTCGAGGCTTGTAGCGTTACGTCTTTATATTCATTTGGTTGTCGGAGTGCGGTTAAGAGACTCACTTCCCTTCCTCGCTCCCCACCGTAAATGTCATAAATTTTTTGTTATGTTTTACTTTCCATTTTCGAACTTGGCGTGAGGAATGTGGTGTGTGGTTTTTCTTCGTAAGTGCAAAAAGTGAGATGTCCTGTATGCACCAAGTATGGCAGATTTGGTGCCATACTTGGTGCCATACTTACGTACCTTTCCTCTCCAAGTACTAATATTTTGTGCATTTGGTGTGTTCGGTTTTGTAAAATGGTGTTATTTTTTTTTTTTAAATCTTTGCCTTCCGCCGAAAAATTCATTAATTCCAATGTAGCAACTATGATAGCACATCCAGAAGATTCCACACACACACACGCATGTACATTTTATACATTAAGCTGTATATTTCAGACAAATATTTTGTTACTAAACTCTTCTTTTCGATGAGGAGGGGGTGGCGATATTTTAAACTTTATATTACATATTATCGTTGCTTCTATTTTATCATTCTGTGTGAAAAGGCGAAATGGCCGTCGGCGGTTGAAAATTTTAAATTTTTGGGTAAGTTTTTAAGTAAATGAAAACTTTCCTTGTAAGGTTATTTGGCTAGAAACAGGAAAATATTTTGATATTTATACGATTAAAAATATCTATAAAACAGTAACTGGAATCTTCTTTTTCAATAAAAAGTAAGAAATATTTCCTTTTACTATCAGTATGTAACCCCCCTCCAAGTTGTATGGGAATATGTATGTATTTCGTACTTTTTTTTAAATTTGCTCTCTGTTTGATAATTTTGGTAGTCTAGTTGGAAGAGAAATACGTAAGCATAAGACTGGGCTAGAAAGCAAACTTACATGGACGTAAAATTTAATTAAAATCTCTATCGATTTCGAGGGGACAAGTATTTTATTCTTTAGAAGGTAGGCCTGTTACAATTTCGGTTATATTTATTTTTCTCTTTTTAAGCGAAACATTTTTAGTGTTCTTTTTCTATTGTGATGGGAAAATTTTTGATTCATAAGAAGACATAATGCAAAAAACCCTGAAAATGTGGACATACTAAGTACGTTATGTACGATAGATTTACTACAACAACATGATGTGCAATCTTTCTAATTTTCCTCGTAGAATGTGTACATAAAACTATGATAGCGAACTGTAAATTCGTATAATTATATCTAATGGTTCAAATTGGCAAATTAAACATTGTTTTCACTGCTAGAACTGTTTTAAAAAGGTTGATGCCCACCAGCGGCCGATCGGTAAAATCACTGAACTTTGGTAGTTTGATTTGGGATCGATTTCAGGCTAATGGACTGGCTTCATGCACGTTTTCATGGTTTTCCCCATGTGTAACGTGGATACAAACCAGTTTTCCTGAGAAAGTGCTTCAAGTAAGCATCCCTTCCCTCAGACAGTTAATCCTAGTGTGCTTTGCTGCATTTAAATAAACCAATCCAAACCTTAAAAGGATTAAACAGAACATGTTCGCTTCAAAAAATTATTTTGAAGTTTTTTCGGTTTTTCATTATTATATAGCATTATTATTAAATTTTCGTTATATATATGTATATTATAGTTAAGAATTGCGCCTATAGTGTGGAGTGACTTATTATTTGAAATTAAGAATAGGCCTTTTCCGTTATAAATGAGCGAAATGTTTAAATAAATAATCATGAATAATAATTTTCATTAATCATTAAAATATATTTTAAAGTATTTGTATGAAGAAATAATATAAAATAAAAAGTATTATATAACATAAGTGTCTAGAATGAAAATTCTATTTGTAATTATTAATTATTATATTAATCTATATTAATAATTCTATTTTGAATTCGATATAAACATTTGTCATCTTCTGATATTCCTATACATATAGCATATATTTTTTAACGATACCCAGAATCTCTGAAACGTAACTTTTGATTGATGCTTTATGAGACACTTCTTCCCTTCGCTTTCGGAAGTTCCATAATCACGAAGTTTGTTTCCTTAAGCAACGATATGTTTTTGGAAAATCGGCTGAGTCTCATAAAAATATTGACACACTATTTGCTCCTATTTCGGGCCCAAGCAAAGGGATTACAACAGAAGCTGCAGTGGAACTTAAAGAGGGCATGCGCTTTCGTCGCTATAGAAATGGTTAATTCATCGCCCCTCCTCCTTGGTAGATAGGTATTATCTAATTTGATGTATGTTTAAAGAAAACTTTTGAACGAAAAAGGAAACTATGCCTTATCTGGAGAACAAATAATACTGGTAACACCGTGCGTTAGAATGCGAATCTCCAAAGCCGTTTAATATCCAGTATTAATTACATGGCAATGAAATATGGATTGGGTCGGAACCAAAGCAATCTGACCTAATAAGCAGAATGGATTGTTATCCAGGGTAACATGATAACGAGGTTTGACTGTACGTATGCTAGTATGGTTATCATTATTTTAGTTACTCATTATTTCTATTTTATTCTCATGCATATAATTTTTATCAAAATCATTACTTTCACTAAAGAGTCAAAACATTATAACTACCTACTCAATAACGTATTGCGTGACCTTTGTCCTGCGAAACAGCTGCAGCTCACCTTGGCATGAATGCTACAAATTCTTGGGAGATGACTGGAGACAGGTTGAACCAAATGTCTAAGCAGCGGTTACGCAAATTCGAGGTATTCCGACATGGTTGTGTTTAAGCTCTGAGCTGTCGCTTCATGACATCCTAAATGTGCTCTATCGGGTTAAATCCAGCGAGTTAGGTGGCTAGGGCATTAATTGAAATTCATCCTTATGCTCCTCGACCCACCCCAGCCCAATTTCACCCTTGTGACATGGGGCTTGTCCTGCTGGAAGATTCCATTTCCAGTTGGGAAGCGAAACCCCGTGTAAGCTTTCAACTGATCCGCAGTTCTGTTCAGATTGTCCGCAGCTTTCATGGTCTGTTCTACCACAACTAAGCATCCCAGAGCCGTCCGTGAGAACGTTCTCCAAAGCATAATATTTGCCGGCGTAGTTGACAATGACGCTTATCCACTTTGCATAGATCTCACAACGGCAGATCATGAACAACCTATCAGTCCTGCTGTTTCGGAGATAATCGTTCCGAATCTTCAGGTTATTACAGTCTGCCCTCTATCAAATTCGCTTAGATCAGCAGCCTTTCCCATAACTCAAAAGCAAGTGCAAGAATGATCTCCTTCTCCAGCAGTAGTTAAATACCATTCCAACTTAATCACACGCACTCCACGCCATCCAGACGAGTTCATTGAAAAATGTGGGGATGGTCATAAATGTTTTGGCTTGTCAGTGGTGTCAAAAGCAACAGACTGCAGTAATTTCCTCCTGTTATCAAAGACAATAATTAAGCGTATATCGATTTTCATCAGTGGCTGTCTAGCGTAAAGCTTTTCAATTAGGCATACCATTACGCTGTCATAAGCAAGATTAAATTACTGGCCTATTTTGATTATTTTATTATGCGACTTGTACAATATGAGTTATTTTTATTTAATTCCGTTTCAAGCTGTTAATATCTGAAATTTGTATGTTCAGTGATCCGTACTAGTAGTAACTTTAAGTAAATGCTGTAAATTTAGGCCTAAGAAAATATGAGTTGAGTCTTGAGCTTAATCAGCTGAGTCTGCTTTGCTTGTTTTTGAATGATTTCCTGTTTCTCTGTTTGCCTGTTCCTGTTGCTTGTTTGCTTGTATTAAAATGGGGACTACTGTCTTCGAATTTGCAGCTTGCCATTTTTGTGATGCGGTAAATATTTGGAACCTGGATCTGCTCAACATTTTCATGAAAACGTAAGTTTCTTGTTATCAAGATGGCACTCTCATTAATTTGAATTCAAAAGATTTAAAATGTTCTTACCAATATGTTGCAAATTTTTATGAACGTATAAAATTGTGGATTTAAAGAATTTTTCGAAGGGAGCCTTTGATACTTATTTTTCTGAGTCATGTCTAAAGATGAGAGTTTCATACTAACCCTAATTTATTCCCAGCAGACGTTTTTGCTTTCTGTCCTAAATGGCATTCTTCGCTAAGTGAATAAAAATTTGATGACAACGTCTGAGACTCATCTCTACAGACAAACTGAAAGGCTTTAATAGTTCTTACCATCTCCTCTTCACAAACCTGAAGGACCATTAACTATTGTTACGAATTTAGTTCATATATAAGTAATTTTAATGAAACTGTGGTATTTCTTGTATAATGTAACACGAATTGCTTGACAGAAACGAAACTTTGCCGAAAAAATAAGAATACAGAGGCAAGTCTATTTAACACTAAGTAAATGGACTCTCTGGCTTGGCGAGATATCGCCGAGTTAGCGACGATCTTGGCGACTAACTTTTGTCGCCGAATTTGACGAGATATCGCCAAACTTGATTACCATTTGGGACATACTGTTCATGTCTCTGTATAACTGTAATTAATATTGTCACTGAATAACTGTAACCATAGCCAGTCCTTATATGCCTTTTAGTAATTTCGAGAAGTGGACGGTACTAGAGATTTCTCGGCGGCCAGGAGCCGAACTATATAAGACCAGAGAGAGTATCAGTTTCTTAGTTGTTTAGTTGCATGAGTTCGGAGTATCTGTAAGAACTTTGCCTTTTTAGATGCGCTTTGCATTGTGTTTATCTTTTCTGATTTTACTCTGTGATACTGAGAAGAACTGTACGAGTATTTTTGTGGAAAGTTCTGGAATTATTCTTTCTTTTGGTAAAAAAAAAATTTGTCAAGCTATCATCGGTTCTGTGTGCATTGAATCTATTACGAATCCGTACGCACGTAATACTGTGTAATGAACAAGAAAAACCAAATGCTTCAACATGGACATTGAATCTCTTGGAGTATATATCATTATGTCTCAGACTGTTATGATGAATATTGGAATAGAGAATTATAAGCTCTGATTCTTTCGGGTTTAGTTTTTCGTTTTCCTTTGAAGAACGTCATAAAATAAGTTTATAAAGAAACTACATTTAAGATTTTTAAACCAAGGAAAAACGAAATGTTACTGAAAACGTGTACTAAAGCGTAAAGTTAGAAAATTGTAAAAAGAATCAGGAATCAACTACTCGGACTGGATCATGAATTATTGTTGAACACGCCACTGATCATATATGAATGAATTCTACAAAAAAAAAAAAAAAAAAAAAAAAAAAAAAAATGTATGAAGGAGAAGGCTAAGTTGAAGCCAAAACAAAAGACTAGCAGAAATGAAAGTAGTTTTTCTTTCGATTCTTTAGTGTTGCCTTTTTAATCAAAGTAAGTCGGTACCTATTATAGCGGTGTTATTGTAAGGATTGGTGCAAAATGTCGCTTTAAGACACTGAAGGTTCTTTATTAATTTCTGTTAATAAAATTAAACCGTGCTTGAGCTGTGTTATAATTCTTTGTGTTAAAAAATTAATCGAACGTATTACAAAATGTCAAATGTCAAAAAGTAACACTCCCCCCTTTTTGTGCGCGTGTGTGTGTGGGGGGGGGAGTAGTAGCACTAAAGTCTGCAAATAGGACTTTTTCTCTGTCCTTGAGAAGAGTAATAACTATTGCTGGTAGTGTGGATTCTTGTTCCAAGTGAATTATAAAATTTATTATTTTATATTCATTATTTAATCCAGCATTTAATTTAGTTTTCTAATCCGTGTTAAAATAAAACAGTCTTTTAATATACGCCGCTCTTTGGTTTAAAGCTGAATATGGCTGATAACTGCAAATTTCAAGAGTAGAGAAAAATCCTTTATTATTTTTTTTCTTACTAAAATTTTGTGAAAAAGTAAGAATTATAGATGACTTTTCATCACTTTCCGAAATTAGTTTCTTAGTTGCAGATTTCTGAATTGTTTGTTAAAAAAGTTCTTGTATTCTCTTCCCTTTCTCTTTGTATTGTCTCTACCTCCCAAATCTTGTTCTGTGGCATAGTCCGCATCCACAAGCAGTGCTGTCCTTTTTACCATCCACGAGAGGTAGAGTGGGGAGGAAAGAAAAGGTATCTGTCTTCTTCAGAAAGCGCAGAGTGGAATATAATTTTCTCCCGGTTGCTTTAAAAGGGGATCTTCTTCCTTTTGCGGATGGACGGATTGATATGCGGGAAAGGAGGTAGTTAATCAAATGATTCATAGTCGTCATTCGAATGCGTGATGGATGATGGTGCGCGCGAATATAACTCCATTCGTCTGCTTTCCTCTCCTATGCACTTCATTGTGATGGATGAAGAAAGCGGCTTTAATCCATAAAAGACCCTCTCCAAGATTCTTCGGACGAATGGACCGTAGGAAAAGTATCCCCCCTTCCAGCTACTCGAAGGTTAGGTAGTTACTCGGTATTGTTATCGTGGCGGGTCAGATATTCCATGAAGGTGTCGTCTGCGGGTAAGGGGAGCGATGGAGACCTACTCATCTCGTCCGCGTGTCGGACATTTCATGGGGTCCGAAGAGCTATTTGCGAATCGCTAGCGCGTGAAATTTTTCATAAGACCTCGCCGACCCCACCAACGCTCGATTGCGCACCCCACCACCCTCACCGAGACCTCATTTCCACTTCAGCATCCCTTTCCTCTCCTGTCCGAGGATTTTCTGTCTTATTGTGAGACGGAAGTTTTCGAGATTGTATTCGAAGACGAATGGACTGGGTAAAATGGTGCAGTTTCTCCATCACTGTCGAATGAATCGTTTATTTTCCCTCAAATATCTGAATTTTTATTTGATGTGTAGAAATAGTTTGCATCGAGGATGT
The DNA here is from genome assembly GCA_000611955.2 of Stegodyphus mimosarum. NCBI lineage: Eukaryota > Metazoa > Arthropoda > Arachnida > Araneae > Eresidae > Stegodyphus > Stegodyphus mimosarum. Next base: position 85,716 of record KK115094.1, on the reverse strand, counting down.
GCATACGTTTTTTAATGAAAGGTGTGTTGCATTTTGAAGTAGTTAGCGATAGTATCCTAAGTGAAATGAAAAGTATCAAGTATAAGTTTCTATGCAGGGTAGTCATTGCATATAGTATTATCACCCCCTTTCAGGTTTTTTATAATCAACAAAATATTTTAGCTGAGGGAGCATAGAAAAATAAATTTCATGCAGTTTGTATGCATAGCACTATTAAAGCACTTGGAAAATGGTCTATTTGCAATGTTGAATAAAGAGATTGTGTGAAGTTTTGTTTGAGGGGGGGCGAAGGCAGGGAATGAGATTTAAATTTTTGTTTATGTTTTTGCGCGTAAGATGTTTGTGATGAATGGCGAGGTTTGTTCTAATATATTTGCTTCACTTGTGTAGAAAAACTTTATTATAATCATATAATGTATAAAAGTTTGTTTTAGTTTTATATTAGCATTAGTTGTCACGTAATTTGTAATAGTTTGCTTTAGTTTTATATTAGCATTAGTTGTCATATAATTTGTAATTGCTAAGTCTCGGTTATCTGCTGTTATATTTTACTGATTTTTCTTCTAAATTAATTTTTCTTAAAATGTTTTTCGATAGTTTTATAGTTTTATAGACTGTTTTCTTTCATTGATTTTTAAAGACTTTTTCTAAAACTCTAACCTTCTGTAAAACATTTTTTTTTAAAGTTTTTTCATGCTTCCACGAATAAATTCTTTCATTTTTCCGCAATTAAGATCATAGTTTAGACTGTGAACTAAAATTTATCCGACATTTGAAAAATAAAAATTCAGAATTTAGTTTGCTCAAATGGTCAAAATATCCGGCTGTGTTTCAGGATTGTGAAAATAGGCCCTGAAACTAACAGATGACATTCATTATAACGATGAACTCTCGCGTCCTTCTACTATCCTAAATTGAACGTTATACTGAACTGACTCTATTGGCGAAAATGATCTGATTAGTTGAATTCCTATTTATCGGGCATTATAATGCAGACATGTCAAATTAAGTATCTCAGGCCAAAATGTCATCAGTGTGCAGATTTGCACACTGATGCGGCCGCAAAGGGGGAAAAGGGAAAAAAGGCTATGTAGTTGAAAAAGTGAATAAATGCATAAAATCCTACCTAATATTGAGTTCTTTAAAAAAAAAAAATGTAGGAATGTAAAAATGGATATCTGCTGTTTCTTTCCTGACACCTGGCATCTTTTTCCTGCAATCAGCTTTCACAGTAGTGTTTAAAGCAGAGGTCAGATGAATATATGTTAATCTAGATCTATCTGGGGATTTGTTCCTTTTTATTAATTAGAAAATTTTTTCACTCCGATGCGTACTACCGAACATGGAAATCACGTAGAATGCAAATTTGTGGTTTCCAGAGAATAATTCAGGCCAACGCTTATAGAATTAGCAGATACCCAATTCACTGAATTTTTTATTTTAAGTCGTACTGAATTTCTGTTAATTCCATCTGTAAGTGGGCTAAATATTTTTTAAAGAGACCATATTAAGGGTTCTTAATAGCATCGAGATTATATAAATGTTTTGCTATTCGATAAAATTCCAATTTTCGTTACATTATGTTTTTTGTTACTTTCTCGTTTTCTTTTACATTTTATGTTGTGCTACTTTTTCGGGGTGAACTGAGGGCTGAATCATATAAAAATGAGTCAAAAATCGCGAGTTTGACATGCCTGGTTTATTGACTAGTTTCAAACTGAACTTTCCACTGTCTGCATTTCTTTTGCGACGAATATATTTCTTCACAATATAAAGTAAATAAAAAAATAGCATATTTTGTCTTTTATTATACAGCTGCTGTTAACCAACAGTGCATATGTTTGAAGTAAAAATCTATCAGTATTATTTGTCATAGCAGAGAGTTTTTTTAAAGTGTGTTTCTGATACGTCTATGGTTTTTTAAGGTTAATACTAACGAGTCATCAGGTTTCAGAATGTTGTGTATTTCATAAAATGCTGCACGTAGAAAAGTTAGTGTAATACGAAATGAGGTAAAAATATTTCAGATTTCGGTCATGAAACAAAGACACTATAAATGTTCTTTGTAACAGCCACCCAGACGGTATAGTGGTTAGGCATTACATCAGTATCATCAGAAAATGTTTAGTAAATATTCCTGTTGTCAGTTGGTGAACAACCTGAGAGCTATCTTTTAGGGTGATGTACCTCGGTGTACATGTGAGGTGGAATCCCATATTCGTAAAAAATGAAATTTCCTGAATCATTTTATATTTCAAGAAATAATCGCGAATGGAACTTAATAAGATATGATATACCCATCAATGTGTTCTTGAGGAAAGACAAGTTCTCATACATCGTTTCTGTGAAATGGCAGAGATGACGTTTAGTTTTGGCAGATCAGATTTTTGCTCAGCGACAGCATGGTAGTGTCCCATATTCGGACATTGTAAATGTTTATCATTCCTCACAAATGAAATGCCGCTTCGTCACTGAATATTAAATCGGTGATAAAATTGTCGTTTTGCAATGCTTCTTACATGTACGTGCACGCCATTACAGAATTCAAATTATTTGATATAAAAAATCTTGCTGTAGAGATTTCAATATCTGCAAACGGTATTCTTTCAGCTGCAGTCGCAATTTCTTCGGAATGTTTGACTGCGAAATACCATATTCGCGACTAGCGCGATTTTTGTGAGCTGCATCCGGAACTTCTTAACTTTCTCGACTGACTGATCATAGGAGCGCCTTTTGCCTCTAAATAGACAACCAGTGTTTCTGAACTTCCGATGCTATCGCAGAAAGGCTGTGATGTCTTGATAGACTTGCATGGTTTTGAATTAAAGATGCATGTTTTACAATAACAATGGATAAACATTTTGAATATTCTAAAACACTTTAAACGTTTTCTGCAGTAGCGTCGCCATTCTAAAAATGCAACTCATATCTGTTGCAATATATACCACAAGAAAGTTTGCGCCCTGGAATTCGTTTAAGATCTCTTTTTTTTTGGGGGGGGGGGGGCATGAATATCAAGAACACAGGCCATTCTACCTTACGTTTATAGAAGTTCGAAATTCGATTAACTGTTAGTAATAACTTTTTTTTATGAAATACGGAACATTTGAGTGAAGTCTTTAATATGTTTTGCAAGTAAATGTGCATAGCTAATATCACTTCGAATTGCGTCTTCCTTTTTCTTCCTTTCATATTTATGGAAATTCTTCCAATAAATATCGCTTAATTTCCTTGTGCATGTAAAGTGTTATAAGTGGTGCTATAGATGCATAATTGATTTTTGCAATACATTGTTAATCTCCCCTTTTTTGACAGTTAAATTCCCAATATGAGCTTACTGCGCTTGTAAGTAGTTTTAAAACAGAATTCGATGTTACTCTGTGATGATCGGGGATTCTTCGTCGTGAGTGTCGGGGAACTGAAACTGTGTAATTGCATTGTTAATGCAGGTTCTGATAAAAATTCCAGGTTCTCTGAATTGTGCATGGATACGCTCTTTCTTTTAAGCAGAATTCCATATTATTGTGATCGACGATTTTACGCCGCAAGTGTCAGCTGAGATAATCTTTCCAGAATTACCACACTGAAATTGTGTAATTGCATTGTTTGTACTAGTTCCATATTTCCTTTACCCCCTTTCCCACAATTAAATTCCAAATATGCAATATAGAGCGCGTGGATATGCCCATTCTTTTAAACAGAATTCGGTATTGTTCTGTAGTAGCAGATGATTTTAACCGTGAGTATCGGCTGAAACGCATCTTTTAGAATTATCATGCTGAAACTGTGTAATTGCATTGTTATTGCAGGTTCTGTGCTTTTTTTTTTTTTTTTTACAGTAAAATTCCAAATATGCTGAATTTCGTTTGTGTGGTTATGGCAGTTTTTAAAATCAGAATTCGATAATGTTCTACCGTAAACGGTGATTCTGCGCCGATCATCGCAGAACATCATTTAAGATTCGGCTGAGACACATCTTCTAGAATTGTCATGCTGAAACTGTGTAATTTTGCTATGGAAAATCGAGTGAATAAAGTAAGGAACTTTCTGGAGCTACTCTTCGTCTGTATAACGCCCATCCCCACCCCATTGCCCAAGCCAGTGAGCTTCTCTCTCCGTGCACACGCGGAAGGAAAGAGTCCCTCTCGTATACATTAAGGACCATCTGTTCGTCGATATTCTCAGCGAGGGAATATGCAAAGCGATGGAATCCTCCGGTCGCGCACAGCTTGC
>KK115094.1:34736-78242 GCA_000611955.2 Stegodyphus mimosarum | reverse complement strand
CTGTTATTCCAAGCATTTTTCTGCTCTGTGTTTCTTCATGGACAGTTTTGTTTTACATTGTTGGTTTATAAATTGTAATTTTTTCATCGTTCCACAGTAAGCAAATTTATCTTTTGCTTTTAGATTGAGTCAAGTTAATTCGCCCCGGATTAATCGGGAGTTGACTGTAATATTACAATATTAAGTGCATATGCACAAGTTTGAAGCTGGCACATTGTTAAGGGGTCATATTGATTAATGGATGGAATTGAAAAAAATGGAATAAATAGATAGGAATGAAAAAATACCGTTATATAATATAGCAGTTTCTGAGTTTCATTTGTTATTACCAGCGTACTTCGATTTCGAGTGCTAACCAGTTTAAGATAATTTTCTACTTCATTTTAATATTCTGTGTCGATAAAAATTATTTTCTCACAATGGATTTTTAATTTTTTTCTCTATTTCAGGGTTACAGTGCTTTACATCTCGCTGCCATGTTCGGACGGGAAGAAATAATGGAAGTTCTCATCAACACATATCGTAAGTTAACTTTACTATGTACAAATTTCATTGAAGAATATTTTTGGTGGGAGGGGGCGCGGAGTCTCAACTGAGATATTTAAAATTAGGTATATTTTATGCACATTACGCACTACTCAGTTTACTTTTATAAATCTTGTGTAAACGAATTAAATAAAATTTGTTACTTGCATGTAGTATCTTCAGTAATTTTTCCACCATTTATTGTTATTTGAGAGAAATGACGCTTTATAAGAGAAATCATGAATTTAATAAGGGCGAAAGTAGAAATGATGTTCTTGTGATTTTATTATTAGCCCAAAAGGGCTATTAGTCTGGAAATGAGATTTTGCGTCAACTCGGTCTAGATGCACCTTTTCGCTTTTCATTCGAGTTTGTTGCCATTCGGCAAAATAAAAGATATTAATTTTTCAAAATTGAATCTCTCTGTTGTGGGTTAACTAACTAAGCTATTTGAAAGCAATAGATGCAGTTCTTAAGAATATTCCTTTCTTACTTCTGAACGGATTGATTTAAGTAATAATGCATTTAATTTATGATGTATCTAATTGAAAATATTCAATATTTTCTCAAAATGACGTTATATGTCTTTAGCCCAGAGGGACTATGAGTTTCCAAACGCCATTTTGCGTCGAATCACTAAGAGTGGTGAATCACTTTTCAAATTGTTGCCACCAAATGTTAACGCTTTGTGTTACATTTAAATAAATTGAATAATGAAGAATTTGCATTAATGTATGTATGTTTCTCGCATTATTGGGGGAGGGGGGAATGGGTACTAGACACATCAGATTTTGAAAATGTGGTTCTCCACTCTAATATGGGCATTTGGAATTTGTTTTACTATCTATTTCATATTTTGTAAAACTTTTAAGAATAACTGTAGAACAAATTTTTGATTAAAAAATTCAAAGATTTGGAAGGAGCGGTGGCAACACTGTACGGAAAAAAATTTTTTATCTCCAGCGCGCGAGATTTTGTCTATCGGAAATTCTGAAGATAAATTCCTTTTTATTTATTTTAGCCCATTGTGTGATATTATATATATGTATATATATATATATAAGTATATATGTATGTATGGTATATGGAAAGTTTTCTTATTATAAATTATTGTGAATTATTGGTTCATATGTATAGATATATAACCAATTACTATGAAAAAGGAAAACGTGCAGCTAAATGTTATAGCAGCCCCGTTTAGAAAATTTCAAAGTTCTACGGCTAATCGTTTTTGAGTTATGCGAGATACATACATGCATGCATACGTACAAACATACGTACGTACAGACGTCACAAAATTTTTTTGGGGATCCGATTTTATTAAATCCATTTTGCAGTCTGTTTTGCTAAAAGAGTCCTTTATTCTGTCTGTACATATAGACGTCGTGGGAAAAAAAAAAGCAAAAAAACAAACTGAAATGTTTCAGATTTTAAATTACGCCCAAATGGTCATTTTTTTAACATTTTGTGTGTTACCTTTATTTATTAAATATCATGTTCTTCGCACTTAAACCATAAAATTCAGTTAAAGAACAATATCGCAAAATAATTTTAAACTGAGCATATCTTTAGAATTTCCTGTACACAGTCTCATGCGTAAAAATTTTTTTTTTTTTTTTTTTTTTTCTGTACAATGTTGCCATTGCTTGCTTTGAAATCCTCGAGTTTGTTAATCCAAAATTCGTTAAAGGTTTACAAAATATGAAATCGATAATAAAACGAATTCCGAATTTCAAATTTGGGCTTCCAGGTGCCCATATTCGCAGCAGGATTACGTCATTCAAAATTCGATGGCACTAGGTACCGTCGTTTTATCACAATGCGAGAAGCATACATACATTTATGCATATTCTTCATTATTTAATTTCTTTAAATATAATGCAGGGCTGCAATATTTGGCGGCAACAGTGAAAGTAAAAATAGTGATTTCCTTTGCATTTGAAGATACTTGGCATTCCAAGGTGATGGTTACATGGTGAGATTTTATCTTGTGTTGAAAATTACCTTTCGAATGCGCCACTAATCTCCGTTGTTTGTTGTCAAAAGTTATGTCTTATAATCGTGAAAAATTATGAAAAGAAGGAAAACATCATAACGCATTGTATACACGGCCTGATGATTCAAAGAAAATTCAGCGTAGGAAGAATATTTCTTAGTAGTTATACAGCTGTAGTGTTTTATTTTTGAATTAAATGACAAAATAAGAACATGATGAAATTACGGATTATTTTTTTTTTTTTTTGTTACAAATGAGTATCTTGCCGGAAGTTCCGAAAATCTGCATGATTGATAATGCTGTGATTTTATTTCAAATTTTAACTCTCTTTTCCGTTGCACTCATGGCGACTGCTACTAAATTCGCTTTCATAAACTGAGTAAGAATACAGAACAGTAAAAATATGACAAAATGAATTTTATTGGCGATCTGCTATTGAAGGTCTGGACGCCTTCAGCTACAAGTGCCTACAGTACCTCTTTTTCAATGTTGCGACCATAAAATTAAAATGTCCCTTTTCCAATATGTCCGAAGACTGGCTGAAGTAGGGTGAAAAGAGAGTAATCGCAGCTTATCGCTTATTTCTTCCTCTCACGGGTCTCCATAAAATAAGTGTCGACACAGCTTGCCGTTTTTACGAGGGAGATTCCATAAAATTCCTTAATCCCGGGGTCCGATGGCGGCGCGGTTCCCCCATGCACTTAAAATACATAACCCCAGCGATTTATAATATACTTCCTTTCCTTTTTTCCGTTCTGAAGAGGAAAAGTCAACTTTCAATTCTCTTGCGTACACAGGACATGGGTCTGGATATTTTTACTGCTTTGGTAATCTGTTACTGATTCTCTTGACATCAGGCATTTTATTTGGTTTTTACAACGTGGCTGCTGTTTTTGGAAGTTGCAAATTAATGTAATCGTAAGTTTTCTTGCGCTGTTCTTTTTGTAAATTGTCGTGAAGTGAAACATTTTAGTCATTCAGAATTAGAAAAATTAGGCGAAGGAATGCTATGTTTATGTAATGCTAATATTATTTTTAAAATGTCCCTGGAAATCAGCGGAATTTTCCCTATTGTCACATTGTAGGGATTTATGTTTATTTTAAATAACCAGTTAAATTTAATTTGAAGTCCTTTCCTATAAGCCTTCATTCCCCTAATAGTCAGTGCCAGAATATTTAAATTTGGTAGCGCGCGTGAAGGAATGCAAATTCTACCAGTGGGAGAAAAAGTTTAAATATCAAGTTCTAGAAGGGAAAGTTACAACGTACAGAGTCTCGGAAAACTCTGTGCGTGTTGTAGCGCGAGCTTCGGCTTAGCAGTTATTGTTGGTTAGACGTGGCTTAACAGCTATTATTTTGCTGCCACTAAACTCATCTACGAGCTGTAGGATACAGGACTGTATGAGTCCTGTAGCGTAATTCTACTACTTGTTAATATCTTCAAATTCCGAGTTTGGTTCTTACTGTTATAATTACCGCCCAAGCAGAGGCGTAGTGTGTTAGTTTGACGCATCGTAAATAATTTAAAGAGTGTAATAAAAGGTAGTTTTAACCCTTCTTCTGTGCAGTTACTACTTTCCAGATTTCACGCAAGAGATAGACAGTAGATCTTACAATGTCGTTATTTAAAATTTTTTTTTAAATGTTAGCCGGGCATCAGAATTACACAAAAGCCAACCTTAACTTAAATTTGGAGATCATGTTTGTTTAAAATAATGACTTATTAAGATAAAATAAGCAATCGCGTAAACTACGCTTTCGCGTATTTAAAATAAAAGTGCAATGTTCTGCGTTCATTTTATATGAAAATTTGCCAAGTCTAGAATTTCGATCATTTAGGAAAAAAGCTTGTATGCGTTTTAAAAGATAAATAAACGCGGTCTACCTTTACCGAGAGCAGTGTCCTGCGTATGCGCTCGTGTTTGATCATTTTAAATGTAAAAGGGCATATGCTATTTATCAAGCAAATTCGGAGGGGGGTAAGCGTTTTTACATTGTAAGCCAAATTATCTTGCGATAAGAATTTTCGTCTTCGTTAAATTATAGTTTTGTGATTTCTTTAATTTTGACTAATTTTAGTTCATTAAATTTAAAAAGTTAAATAATAATATTTTGTTCATAATTTAAAAACTGAGGCAATCAATTTTTTAACTTGTCTTTAAATTTTATTATGAAACTTTTTATGAATTTTTTATCATTGACAGAAAAATGAATTAATAATGCAAGTTCGAGGAATTTTTACTTAAATATATCATTAGAATAAAAGTATTTACCAAAGTATATTTACCAAAACTGCTAGCAGGCAGCACAATATTTATTTTTTTAAATAAACACTTTGGCTTGTGTAGTTTCACTCTGAAAATTTGTTTGTGTAGTTCATGCATCTGTATGTAGTTGGTGCTCAAATTTTCAGTTTTCTTTTTTAGTTATTTTTAAAAAGGAATGCATTATTCATAATACATTTTCCCATGATGCTGTGTTTGTTAATGATTTGTTCATAATTAATGTTTGTTTCATAATATTGTGTTAAATATGCTGTGTTTCGCTAAAGTGTGAAACAAAATATATGTACAATAAATTATTTGTGCAAATTCATTGCAGGTGATTTATGCTATGCAAAACGCTTTATAATGCCTGCAGAAAAAGTACTACTGTATTTAGATGTCTCTTCAAGTATTTTAAAATTTTAGGATATTTTAGGATTTAAGTTTGCTTGACTAGGAAAGTTTTCGTTAGTAACGTTTGTTCTGGATATCCTTGTTTTGATGACTTTCTTTTTAAGCTCATTTTGATTATACGATTTTATCAGTATCAGCTTACTATTCCGCTTCAAGTTTTCTTAGTAACATTACGAGATGAAACAATTAAATATTTCTTATTAACGAAAATTCTCACTTCATTTGTTGGACAAAAGGGAGTAGTGTCATTATTTGGTGAGCTAAAGAAAACATTATTATTTAATGAGTATAATGAAACGGTAAAAGGCATCGAACAAATGTTTTTTAAAAAATAATTTAGTGAATCATTAGGCTTATCAAAGCAAGTGTCGAGTCATTAGGTTATTTTGAAGCAGGAGATGTGAAAAATGTGCAATTCTCGAAACTAGACCTCTCGAATATGCGCCGAGTGTGAAAGCATGCTGGAAGGTGGAAGAAAATACCTTACATACTTCCCCTTTTAAAGAGTGACTGGGAATTAGGGGACCCAATCGCCATATCCTGGTGATGACGAATTATTGCCCACCGCCTTTTAGTTCGGGCGCCGTCGTAGAGTCACGGAACTCGAACCTGGACCTCTCGAATACGCGCCGAGTGTGTTACCGTTATACCACGAAGGCATGCTAGAGGGAGGAAGAGAATACCTCACAAAGAAATATGAAGAATGTTCAGTGCCCTCTTTGGGATTCGAATGTTCGACCTCCTGATTGCCAGCCGGACATGCTTCGTATCGCACGCGAAGGTAGACCGTAACCGAAAATATGTTACAATTGGAAAACAATATTTCTATTAAATTAGTAATTTGGGAAAATTAATTCGGAAATTTAGAAATTTTGGAAAAAAAATTGTTGATTTCTAAGATGCCATTTTGATGATGTTTGTATGGAAAAAAAGAAATTAATATTAAAAATAATAAATATATTAATATTTTATTAATATGTTGGTAATGTATAAATGAACTATTTCAGATTTAAATCCGAAAAACCTACTTCCCTCCCCAAAAAAATTCAACGTGTCATGTTTATCTTAATTTTTTGGAGCAATAGTAATCATAAATTAAGTAAATTGAAAACCATATTAGCATAATTATTTCATTTTTAAATCTGCTCCGTTTAATCTCATAAAAGAGAATCTTGAACTATCTGTTCTGAGATTTAGATTGCATTTTATGTTTATGTTATTCAGTATTAGGAAAAAGTTATATTCTAGAAACGAAATTTTTTTTTATTGTGGGTAATCGTTGAATAGCGACGCCAGAGCATCAGTTAATTTTTTTTAACCGCTCAGGAAGTCTGCAGTTGGCAACAGTACGAACCCCGATAAATAAACCGTAAATTCTTTTAAGGAAGTTAAGCTTTAACAGCTGTTTTCTGAAGTGAACTTGAAGCAAACGGGCAATTTATGTGGATATAAAATCTCCCCAGACATGCACATTAACGTTATATTGCCATCATAGCCCCCCTTGCGTTACTGATACGACCGCTCGTTCTCTAAAATTACTTTTGCATAGGCCCGAATTATCGCTAAGTGCTCTCTGTTTGTGCAGTTGTGCTTTCGGGCTGCGACTTCGTAAATGCGTTTTCTACATTTCATGGATTTCCTGCAGATTCTTTTTTCTGTCTCTTCATTGGTATTTGTATAACGTTTCGATGTCTTCAGCTCTTGAATAAATGCTTTATTCAAGTGGATCATGGATGTCATTTGGAAGTTTCAATGACTTTATATGCTAAAGGTCTATTGCTTTCATTTCAGACGGATTGGAATGTATTAAGAATTTCTTTATTTCATTTGCTGTTTTACTTGAAGTATGCAGTCGCTTTTTTATTTATGGTTGCAGGATTTCAAAATACGGCTTAGGGTGTCCTAAGAGATCAAAATCGTGCAAAACTTTTAAGGACACAGTGCGAACTTAATTATCAGTCACTCTTTCAACTTAGCTTCTATTATCCGTCACCAGTTCGATTAGCACAGTGATTCCGTTTATCAAACAAAGAATACCGATAAGTACAAGAGCCCAATAATAATTTAAGGCATTTTGCTGAATAAAATATGACTGTTTTATTGCCGTATTTGGAACAAAAGTCTAAAATGTCGTTTAAAAGATGTCAAATAAAACCGCACCGAAATAGAAATTTCTCATTGAAATTACGAAATATCCTGTTATTCAATCAAGTGTAATTTTTAATCTGAATTGGCAGTTGACATTAGCATCGTGTTACCAATCTATATATATATATATAAGCGAAATACCATTGACTCATCACGAAACTATCCACCCGATTGACTTGAAATTTTGCATAGTTACTCATTCCATGATGTAAACGGGCACTAAGAACGGATTTTATGTAAATCCTATCCAAAATGGTCGAGAGGTCCGTAGCCCGAGGCGAGGCATTGGCGAGGGCATTGCTCACTTTTATATCTCCTGCTTTCAAAAAATACCTAATGGCTCTACAGTGGCGCCCAACTAGAAGAAATGGTGGATGACGATTCTCCACCACCAGGATTTCGACTGGGTCCCCTAATAACCAGTCGCCCTTTAAAAGGGGGAGCATATAAGGTATTTCTTTCGCCTTCTTCCTAGGCCTTCGTGGTGTAGTAGACAGCACGCTCGACGCGTATTCCAGAGGTCCGTGGCTCAAGTCCCAGCAAGGGCTTTGCTCATTTTTCATCTCTCTTGCTTTCAAAAAATACCTAAAGTCTACAACGTTAGACTTTAAAAAATTTACATTCATTATAAATTCGAAATTAGACGCTCAGGCCTAGCTTCACATTCAAATAGATAGTGTGCCAAGCAAAGCGGGCGGGTATCAGCTAGTTTTGTATAAATGTAAATAATTTTAGTAAAATTGTATGTGAGACTTTACTACTTTCATGTAACATGAAATGCTTAAAAAAGGAGAAGCTCTGCTGAAGAAATTAAGCTTAGGGGCACGTCTATTTAACTCTGAGGTAAATAGCTATCTCGTTAAATTGGCCAGATATCGCCAAATTCTGTCGCCAGATCTGGCGAGAAATCGTTAAAAGTCTCCAAACTTTTCGATATTTGGTGGGATCCCTGTAGTTGATCCCTATATGTAGCAGTATCGGGCCCTTACATATAACTTTAACCATATATGCCTTCCAATAATTTCGAGAAATGGAAGGTATTAGAGATTTTTCGTCTCCTAAGGAAAACTAGACAGGAAATAGCATCAGCTCTCAGTTTTTTTTTTTTTTTTAGTTCAGATCTGACTTTGGAGTATTGAGAGATAACCGTGTGAGTTTCGCTCTTTGGATGCGCTTTGCATTGCGTTGTGTTTCACGTTATTAGTAGTTTGAAGTACTAGTGACTGCAGATTGTGTTCTGTCCTGCTGCGAAAAGGAAAGTGTTTTTATGGAAAGTGTTCCTTTTGGGAAAATAAATTTTATCAAGCTATAATCGGTTCTATGTGCATTCCATCATTTACGATCTCGTACGCACGCAACGACATTAAACGACATTTTTTGTCGAATGGTTTCGAAAGCTTGCAGCATTCAAATTTAAAGATTCATTTTCGTGTTAAGTGCAAAGGAAGTTTGTTGGATAGTTTTTGTGATTATTAAAAATGAAACGCTGTAGAGAAAGAAAGTCTGAAACAAACGCAAAGATCTGGGAACACAGAGGCAATTTTTAATTACAAAATGTAAAATAAAATCCATATTTATTAAAAAAAAAAGTGGATAAGACTAATACTATCCTCAACATACGGACACTGCTTGGGGGAAAGGACTAGAGCCTCTTTTTTATGGGGTCAAATCGAAGCCGTTCTCCCAGTGAACTGAATCATTTCTTTTTTGACCGCTCACTAACAGTAATCTTGATGAAAATGATCGGAAACTGGGAATAAATCAAGAACGGTGCGAGGCTGGAGCTAATTGCAGAAAGACTCGATCAAGCCGTGGGATCGGGAACGTTTAACGAGGATGCCGTGAAATGCAAAAAGAATCGAGCGAGCAGTGGGGACGGAAGAATCGACTCAAACTCTATGCATTATTTTCTTTCAATTGTAGTTTTGAGATTCGCAAAAACCTCCTTTCTGAACAGGACTAACATTAGAGCAATGCCATTTTTTTTAGTCCAAGGGGTGTTAGCTCAGAAGGGCTATTAATTTCGTTTTGGCATTTTGTAGTTAGGCATTTCAAATTGTGTACAACAATTATTAGCGCTCTGTGTTATATTTAAAGAAATTAAATAATGAAGAATGTGTATAAATGTATGTATGTTTCTCACATTCTGATAAGACATCGGTACCTAAAGCCATCCAATTTTGAATTAACGTACGTCTCCACCCGAATATGGGCATCTTGAAGCGCAAATTTGGAATTTGTTTTATTATCTATTTCATATTTTGTAAAGCATTTATGAGTTTTTGATTAAGAAACTCAACGATTTCAAAGCGAGCAATGATAGCACTCTATGGGGAAAAAGGAAATATATATATATCCAGCGCACGAGACTGTGTATCGGAAATTCTAAAGATATGCTCTTTTTAAATTATTTTGTGATATTGCTCTTGAACTGAATTTTATGGTTCAAGGGCGAAGAACATGATATTTAATAAATAAAGGTAAAACACAAAACTTTAAAGAAAAAGGCCTTTTTGGGCGTTTATAAAATCTGAAAACTTTCAGTTTTTGGGGGGGGGATCAGCTTTCACCCGCTCAGTAAAGTGAATCGATTTAATAAAGATCTCAGTGACAACAAAAGCCCGGGAAGCCCATAATTTTGTTAAAAAGTCCTTTTATAAAGCCGCTGAAAACTGAATAATTCGTTCCGTATTCGGAGCCTACGGGAACGGGTTGGCTGTAAGGCATGCTCGTGATTTGCTCATATGTGACGGGAATACGAGCCAGTCTTCGTATGCTTTGTCCAAATCAATTAATCCATCAGTTAATCTGATGAAAAATGGGAAGCTGCTATTTTATAAAGATATATGAAAGTAATTTTTTGAAGGGAATTAAGAGCAATTTTGAAGGAAAATTTATTTGTAGGATGTCTGGCTGTTCTGGTAATAATCTGCATCTAGCGTTTGAACAAAATTAGTATATTTTTTTTTTCAATGAAAAATCTCTGATTTGAATTATTGCTAATGAATTCTGTCTTCCAGAAGCGGATCCGAGCCTGAGAGACTACAGCGGGAAGCGCCCACTCAGTTACCTGGCAAAGACTCAAGCTGAGCGTAAGGATATTCCATCTTCAATAGATGATTCAAAAGGGTGTTCTCGCTTTTTTAATCGCTCCATGCACTATTCTCTTGCACGGAAAGAACGCTCGCACAACTTTTTCTGCTCCATGCGTTTAAGTTCTTCTAGTAATGATGAGTTTGTTTGCATTCTGTAATCGATAGAACTAACTATCCATACTTTCTGGTCTATGTGTAATATTTCTCATAATATCTAATATATTTCCTTTTCAGTGTTTGTTATGCTTTTTTATAATAGTCATGCTATATATCATTTCTTAAGAAGCATAATTGAGCATGTGCAACCGCATTTTGCATTATCTGAGCTGAATTGTTAGTAAAAAGTACATGCATGAACTTGTTATTAACAAGGTAGATCCAGAATGTGGCTGAATATTTAGCATGCAAGTTCTCTTAAATTGCTTGGCCTTTGTTTAGCATTCGTTGGCTTTGCTTCTGCATGTATTGTATATTTCCTTTCATACAATGTTTTTGGAATTCTTTATTAAAATTATTGTGAATTTTTGAATTTATATTAGATTATTATAAAAATTTATGAATTCTATTTTATATAAATGTATATTTGATATTTCATATAATTGTCTCTGCAGATTAGTACAAATTACATTTGTGTTGAATTTTAATGTTATTTTGTGTTTTTAGTAAATGAATTCATATAACGTCTACTACTTTTATTTAAACCGTAATCATTTATATTGACGTTTTTTGTTTAAAAGTCTCAATAGTTTACATATCTATGCAGATATTTTTATGATGTTTACATAAAGATCAAAATAGGTGAAATCAGAATACATTATTTATATATAGGGTGGTCTTAAAAAACTTATATATGAATCTTCAACAGCCTAACTGCTCAGCTAAATGAAATGAAATTTCAGATATTATTATTGGAAAGTAAGATATAGGCTTCTTCTCTCCACGAACTGAATCGCACTGAGAGTCCTCACACCCCACAGAACTGGGGCTGGGATTCAACCCCTTTCCCAGAACTTTGGAGGGATCGACGCAATGCGCCTGAATCCACAGGGCATCACTGGTCATTAATTTGCTACCTACCGGTCGCTCGGGCTGCCCGTCGCAGAGGGTCATTACCCAGCATACCCAAGATGCTACCCTCCAGGCTACTAGAGTCATTCTGCTCTAAGACCTGCCAGACCTTTCCGGAACCCTCAGAACCACTAGGTTCATAATTTGTATACCCTCGTGGCCGAGACTGCCTAGGTACAGATCCTAGTCAGTAGCTTTGCAGAGTTCTCAACGTCGACCTCCGGGGGGCTATTATTGGAGAGTGTGCACTCAGGATTTTGATGATTTAAAACAATACAGCTCTGACGGTTACGGTGGCAGTGAAAACGTTTCGAAATTTTCGAATGGCAACAGCTCTCCCCCCCCCCGTGCTTAAATTGATCAACCCATTGAAAAACCGTAAATGGAGTTGGAGCGATACACATATGAGGAAAACTGCTGCTGTAAAAATTTGCAAAGAAGAGTATTGTAAAGGACTATTAACAAGACAAGAGAAGAGATGGGAAAACAAAACTTTTATTGGAATTAGGAGTTTTCAACATGCTCACCTTTGCAGACAATAACGCTGTGCATGCGGGAGATTGTTAACAACAATGACAAACGCAACATCGCATGAGGAATCTGTATAATTTCATGCGTTATAGCATCTTTCAGTTCTGACGGATCTCGTGGATTTGATATATACGCCTTAGATTCTAGATAATCAAAGAACCAGAATTCCATTGGGGTGAGGTCGGAGAATCGCAGTGGCCATGAAACTGCAGAGTATGGGAGATGACTCTATATTGGAACATGGTACACGTTGAAAACTTGTAATTCCTATAAAAGTTTTTTCGATCTCCTTTCTTGTTTCATCACTGGCTCCTTGCAATGCTCCTCTTTGCAAATGTTTTATGCCTACAATTTTCATCATACATGTATTGTACCAGCGCTATTTATGATTTTTCAGGCCCTTGATCAATTTCTGCAGGAAAAAATCAGTGTTGCCATTCAAAAATTTTTAAATTTTTTCACTGTAACGGTGTGAACTTTATTGTTTTAAATCATTACGATCGTACCTGCCATACCTGCAGATCGTTTGATCGTACGCACATACCTGCAAATAACACTATCTTAAATTTCATTTCAATGAGTTGAGTGGATAAGCTGCTAGGGGTTCATATATCAGGGAATTTTTTTTATGATTACACCATAGTTAAACTTGCATTCATAGTATGCAGGACCACTGCCAGAATCGGTGCATCCGTTGCAGCTGCACCGGGTGGCAGAATTTAGGATGGCAAAAGTTTTAGAATTTAATGAACCACTGAGCAATAAAATATAGCATTGGCACTGGTGAGAGAAATTTAGGTTGGCAAAATTTTTAGAATTTAGGAAACCATCAGGCAGCAGATAAATGGAGGCAATGTATGTGATACGAATCGAAGAATTTTAAAAGCGTCTGAAATTGTTTAATGTGGAAGAATATGTATTTCAAAGCTTCAAATATTAAAAGCAAGTTACCTAAGAGCTTTAGGTGCTGTTAAATTCTTTGATTATGATAATTTATAATTATAATCATTTCTGATTTTTGATTATGATGATTATGAATATTTTTTAGTAATAATGCCATAAAGTTACTGAATTTTCACTTTCTTTATAATTGCAAAGAAAAATGGAAGTGACATTGCACCTATTTGCATTATTTTAAAACATGCTAATTACAATACAGACTTAAATAAAATTCAGTATTCAATTTTATCTTCTTTGGCAATTGAAATCAAGTGCAGCATTTGACAGTTATTTGACAGTTTTTCTTTATGTAACACAACCATTTATCACTTTCATATGCAAACATGCTCCATGCAGTATAAATAAGAGCCAGTTTTTCCTTTAAAAGTATTTCATAAAAACATTCACTCTCTAAGGCAGTTAGTTAGTCCTGGCATGCTTTGCCTTCACCAATCAAGGGAATGTATATGATGTTTTTATGAGGCTGCTATATTACCTTACCTCAGCACTGTAGTTTGTTCAAAATTGCGCATCTTTTGTTGTCAAATGAGCTTGATAGTGACTTAGGAAGTTTCCTTCTACATGAAATTAAGAGCCTTAGAGTCCTGTTAAGATGTAGGCTATTATTATTAAGACCTTTTTAAACGGAAAAAGTGGTTAAGAGGCTTTTTTTTTTTTAAGCAATAGAAAGGTTGTTGGTACATCCATTCTAGTTTTCTAGACTTTAAAATAAGCAACAATGTGCTTTGTATCGGATCAGTAAATAACAGATGTTAGTAACCAACTTAAAAACTACCAAGAACATCAAAAGAGGCAATTTGCAATTTACAGTTTTTTAAAATGTTGTAATGATAAAGTTATTTGATAAGTTTCTATTTTAAGTGTTCATATGTTTAAATCACTGTAGAAGCAATTTCTCTTTAGTTATAGCATTCAATATTCAGCTGATGCATGCTGATTTAGTGCACATTAGTGTACATGTATTGATTCATTTATCATGAGGTTAGCTAAATGATGCAGCCAGCATATTACTGTCCTGGTTGTATCAGATGTATATGTAATAAAAGGCAAGAAATTGATACAACTTTGGATCAGAAAATTGTGTGGATTATTTTGAGAAATTTGGCTGATAAAAGAAATATCTTTAAATTTAGATTTCAAACAAAAAAAAAGTAAAAATAAATTGAAGAACTCACACAAAATATTACATTTTACAATTTTCAGGTATCTATTTTATAGTACATATATCTTGCCTCCTTAATTAAGTACAAGCTTTACTTTCTGATCAGTTATACAGCTAGCTGTGTTGTTTTGAAAACTGAAAATACTTCTTTTCCTAAAGCCAAACTCTTTTTTTTTTTAAAAAAAGGGTTATCTAAATCATTATCATTGTGATCTTCTTATTTTAAATTTAAAACACTGTCACTGATTTGATATTGCTCATTTAATAGCCAGACATCCAAGATTTGTTATATAATTTGCAGTAATATGATCCTCAAGCAATTGTTTATTTTTCATCTTCCCCTCATAAAGAAACAATATTTTTAGCTTTAATCTTTATCCTAAATCTTTAAACTCCTACATCCTTAATCTTGATCCTAAATCTTGAAAATTCACACATTATTTCCATTAAGGTGAACATGGCCATAAGTTGTGCTACAACAGATTTTGAGCCAGGAGTTTTAAATTAAATTTTTGTGGTATTATGTTCTTAATTATGACTTATGAGCTCAAAATATTGGAGTTTCTGTCTTAGAGCCCAAATGTACACTGATTGATTTGTGAACACTGATTCTACCTTTCTAAATTGCTAGTGTTTTGTGGTTGTATCCATAATTCAGAAATTCAGGGGGAAAAAAGGGATTGGAATTTGGAGTGAAGTTGATAAATTCTTAAGAAAATGACAGCATCACAGCAAAACTGAATCACAAGTTATTTTGAACGAAATGATTTTTTCTCGAAATATACTATGAATCCTTGCTGAGTATACAATTTTGAAAAAGAAATAATACCAGTTCAGTTTGTAGCTAGTTGTTACTAGCTTGCTGCACATTAGTTTTGTTTGAGAAATATGTGAGTTTTGAATATATTTTGAATAATTGTGATTTTCTTTTTTTCTCCATGTATGACGTAAATATGACAATTTCCCTCTGAACGTTCTCAATGAAAACAGTCTTTTCTTTAAGTGAATAGCTTTTCAAACGTTTAATGTTAAGTAGCTGACCAGCCAACTATCGTGCTGGTAAACAAATGCCTTATCTGTCTGGTTAGTAAAAGCTTTGTGATCTTATTTGTGTGGGTAGTAAATGATTGTGACGTTATGCAGTTTACCCTTCTGAAGGATCTATTCCATGCAGGCAATCCTGTGCAATGCAGATGAATTAAATAATTTCGAATCTTGCTTGTTCTAATGGATTCTGTCAGTAAAATCAGTGAGGTATGTTGTAAAGTATCTGCTTTAAACTGGATTGTTAGTTACCTTTAAGTTAGGTATAGCGGAGTCATATCTATTCATTTTTCAGATTCTTTTTTTAATTTGAAATATACTACAAACAAGAGACAGTTATTAGTTCCTGGCTCGAAACAATTAGCCGTTGAATGCATGGATAATTATTCTAATAATAGGAGAAAGTAAAAACGTATTTTGTAAATTGTATTTTCCTTTAAATTTCGAATATAATGGTGATTTTGTTTCTCATGTTTCTAATGAAAGGATGCCCAGCTAATGTTTGCAAAATATGAACTCGTACTGCTCCTAAAATACTTTGAGAGATAGTGCTTGCAGTCATTCTGGTATGAATAAATGGTACTAGTTCGACACATTTATAAGTTTTAGAATCATTATCATGTCTAAAATAATCTCTGGTATTCCAAAATCTATTTATTATCTCAGAATCATCCGTCTTGCTAGTAGACCTTTACTTATATTATGCATACAGAGAAAAAATGTTTAAATGGCATTCCACTCTAAAACAGGCATGAATATTAAAATGATTCAATCTCTAAAGTGACTATCATTTTAGCAACCTGAAAATGTGTTCTTTAAAAGTGTAAAACAGAGTTCTACATTTCTATCAGAAAGAAAAAAACTAAACTTTAGATTCAATCTGAAACGTCTGTTTAAGCCACTCTCCGATGCAAACTTTTCGGTCCTCGCGGCGACTCCATCCATCTGCTCAGTTTCTTTTCTCCTCTTCCTTTACCTTAATACCAAAGAATCGGAAGAAATTCGACAATTTCTTCCAACCTGATCCGGTGTTATACAGGGCCTTAAACGGCAGGTCGACAGCGAGGCTTTTTCCTTAGAGCTCACACCTTTAGACGAGAGACTTTTAGAGGACTGATTCCATCGTCGGTGATGGCCTCTTTAGAAAGAAGAGAATCATCGGAGAGTGTCGGGCGGCCGGAGAGCACCATCCATCACTACTCTGACAGCTGCTCGGGGCGGTAGTTTGCATGTGAATTGGATCTTGGAAGAGCCTTCCATCCCAAGTATTCCATCCACTTCCAGGAGAATGGAGAATTTGAGACATACGACCGTTTCTTTTCTTATACACCCACCCCTGTCTTTTATTTATTCATTCTACCTGCAAGCCCCCTTATTTTTTTCCCTCATTTCCTCTCTCACGGGGATGGGATCCAGATTCTATCCTCCTCCCTTTTTTATTCTCTATATACCCTCCGTGGAATCTGTAAGTGGAGTGAGAAGGATGGGTACTACGACATGCCGTTGGGTAATGGATTGGATCTGGGATTTCCAAATAGTAGCTAACTACGTGTTTAATCATTCCTTTTTTGCTGATAGAATAAGATCAGCATTCTTGGAAATAAGAGAATTTGAAGATTGTGTTTAACGGGAAAGCTTTCCTAGTAGAACGTTTAATCGGTAAAAGCGAAATGCACGAATTTGTTTTAGTTCTTCTCACTGCGAAGATTTTTCCCTTTTCTAATTACGTTGAAAATTTCTGTGATTTAGAATTTGTTGGTTTTTATATTCTTTAGCCGTATTTTCATCAATCTAATGAGGCACGTCGTGCAAATTGCTGCAGGCGATGACAGCTTTTTATCGAAACATTTCTGAAGTCTGTTATTTCCAAAACATTTCTTTACGCAAGAAAGTTTTTTTCATCACTTAGCTGTTTAGGCTGATATCAACTCAAAACATTAAAATAGCTTTATGAGAATTATTTATATTTAGGTATATAAATTTTCTGGTAACAAATCACGTATGCTGTTGGGACTAAAAATGTTTTGTACTAAAAAGATATTGTCTTGCGTTATTGTGCAGTCATAATTCCTTCTTTCTGTTTTCAGTGCTTCTTTATGTTCAGTCTAGCAGAATTAGGATGCGGCTAAGTACATATCCGTTATGACCTTTGCCTATCTGAATGATCCAAGTCGGTCTTTTCCTTAGACTTAAACACAAATAGCTTAACAGGTTTAACCATGAATACTTTATATAGTTACAGTATTTACTTGAAAATAGTTTTTGGGTGCTCTATTTTTGTTATGAAATTTGATAAGATCTTATAATATTGTATTTTGATATAATTTTTCATGATTTGCAGAATGAGGGAAAGGAGTTTAATTATCGTATTATTTAGGGTAATTATTCTGCTTCTATACTAAACAAACAACACAAATAATTATTGTATCTATCTATCTCTTTATATATACACCGAAGAGCCATTACATTATGACCACCCTATTAATAATATTGTAGGACCACCTTTAGCCTTCAAAACTGCCAGCATCCGGCCTTGACTTTATAAGTTGCTGATACGTAGTCTGAGCTATTTAGTATCAAGCGCTCACCAACTGGTCCTGCAATTACCGCACATTGAGAAGGGGTAGCGTGGCAGCATGAATTTGGTTTTCCAGGTGGAACCACAAATGTTCTATTGGATTAATGTCAGAGGAATTTGGAGGCCAAGACATGACTTAAAAGTCACTGGAATGTTCCTCTAACCATTCCTTGACTATTCGACTCTTATGACATGGTTCATTATCCTATTGGTAAACACTATCCCCCGCCGAAAATACTGTTGTCATGAATGGGTGAATCTGGTCTGCAACGATGTTAACGTAGCGCACAGACGTCAGGGATTGTTCTAAATTATGGGTCATAATGTGCTTCATGAAAACATTGCTCACACCATAATACCCCCGCCACCGGCTTGTCTCCGTCCAACTATGCATCCGAGAGCCAGGGTTTCGTTTGGAAATCGAGATATCAGCACGCCCCCGCCGATGTGAAACATGATTCGTCGGGCCATGCAACTTTCTTGCGTTCTTCTAATGTCCAGTTCCGATGTTTTTTGGCCCATTACAGACACAGCTGGCGATGACATGCCGTCAGTGCAGGAACATGCTTATTTTGCACTACCTGAATTTTCTTAATATCCTTATCTGTGGCATTGACCCAATAGGCGAGGAAGAGGTCAGAATCAGTCTAATAAAGCCCTTTTTTAGGTTCAGTGATAGATTATTACTCTTTAAAAGTGGAAAAAGGTGAACATGATCCTGTAGGCTTTCCCGCAGGCCTGGCTCACGTGATCATTCCAGGTGAAGTTGTAATTTAGCGTGACACCTAAGTAGCTTGTTTTCTTGTCAACCGGGACAGGAGATCCAATAAAATAACTTTTGATTTGAGAACATCTTGTCTTCGGTGTTTCCTGATGACCAAGATTTTCGATTTAGTTGGCTGGATACAGGTTTACCAGCGGCTACACTAGCTTTCAGTTGCCGGGATTTTTTCCTGTAGTTTAGTCAACGTATGGTCAGGACGACGTGATTTAACTGCAATTGCGGTATCGTCGGCTTAGCTAGCTAGGAGTGAGTTGACATCATCGTGGAAGTTTGAGAAATCGTTTACATATAGAATATAGAATAGTGGGCCAATTATACTACCTTGGGGAATACCCGGCTGAATGTGCTTTACACTTGAAGTCGCCTTTCCATTCTTGACCGTAAAAGTCCGTTCTCTAAAGAAAGAATTTATCATAAGGATGAGGTCGCGCGCCAGGTCGATCTTGATGTGTTTGAACAAAAATCCTGGATGCCAGACGCGGTCAAAAGCTTTTGCAACGTCTAGCATCAGAATGGTAACACTCATTTTATTGTGAAAGGCCGAACCGATGAATTACCGTTAGGCGAACTAGCTGTGTGGTGGTCGAAAGTTTTTTGCTGAAACCATGCTGCTAATCTGCTAGACACTTGAGGTTATCAGGCAATCTGTGGTATATAAATAAGTCTTTCGAGAATTTTACTGATTGAAGACAAAAGGCTGATGGGCCTGTAGTTAGCTGAATTATCGTGTGGTTTCTTAGGAATTAGAAAAATATTCGTACGTTTCCATGCATGGGGAAAGTAATTAGGTACATACAAGTGTTAAAGATGCTTGTCAGTTTGCAGGTCGTTTTAAATGGAAAAGCTTTTAGCATCCGATTACTGATGTTGTCACTGCCTGGAGCCTTTTTTGATCTTAGCGCCCTGATGATTTCGTTTACTTCATGAGAGGTAGCGAAGTTCGTGATTTTGGAAGCGTTTAGCCAGGAATTTACAAATTTCATGACTTCCTTGTCAAATTTGTAGGAAACATGTTTGGCCCAAGTTGTTCGGAAAGACAATGCATAGCTGCTTTATATACTCTAAGATCAGCCGCGCACGCGCAGTGGTTTTGTTCCTGGGCGAGCCCATTGTTATAGATGGAAGGTGGTCATAATGTAATGGCCCTTCCGTGTATATTTATATGTGTATACAACATAACTACTGCTAATTACAATAGCAAATCTAGCAGAGCTGTTTCTCGTTAAGCCTTCACCTACTATACTGCTACGCTTGAAAACAAATAGGTAACAGTATATCCCTAACAGTGTCCTTGAACCGCAGCTGAGGGTTACTGTTATTTCAAGAAAATTTTGAAGAAAGAGAGAGAAGAAACTGTGATTCTCTTTTCAGAGTTGCTACAAGACAATAAATATGCGCCTATTCTTTTTTTAATTATTATTTCTTAAAATTTATCGTAAAGTGTAAGGCGGGTCTGATATTTGAGGGCTCTTATTTTCGAGTAAATGCAGTAATTGTATCTGCATGCAGAAACGCATATCGCGCAGAAATCATTTTTTAACTTCAGAATACCTTATACTTCATATTATTTAGCAAGATCTACATATATTTAGAAAATGAAGTAATATACTGCAGTTTTATGTAGTGATTCCAATATCGTTAATATTGATTATGCCAATTTTTAACAACTATGAAATTAAACAATGGTGAATTCCAAATACTGGAATGCTTGTTAAAGGAGGGGAGGGGAATTATGCTTTCAGTTTCGGTCTTGCATTTTATATTTCCGGCCAATGAATTGGTGTCGAGACTTTGTCGACGTTTTTACAACTTCATATTTTGTAGACACTAACTTGTTGAGTCCGACCCAATGGATGAATTAATAAAGCCAGTTTATACTGCTAGTTCTATCAGAAATTTAATTTTCCTGATATGACGGGCGGAGCTAATGCAAGTACTTATGCCCCCCCAACTGGTTAGTTAAATACACATTGAACTTGCTTCAGGAATTCTTAATGGGAGACATTTAATTCTTTCATGAATTGCTTCAATTAGTTTGTTAAGAGAATTCAGAATATGATCGAATCTGAAGTCAAGTGTGAAAAAAATTCTGCCATTCTATTCCGTACGTGCAAAGTATCAATAACTGGTTGCCAAATTATGAATTTTTGTTTCGGGTTTTCTAATTAACAAATCTGAGATTTTAAAGTAGCTGGTCTACTGGAATAGTTTGGTGATCGCGATAGATTGCCATGGAAGATGCGAAACGTGAGCAAGAAAGATTGGTTACAATACTAGAAATAGTGTAAGGCAAACAATTAGACGTACAAGAAGTTTATTAAAAATTGAACAATAAAATTATTTATTTTCTGTATGGGGCAAATTATTCTGATGAAGCGCTTCAACAAATAATAGGCAAAATTCTCCTTCGCTTCGGAAGTAAGTCTCCATTCATCTTTTCTCGAACTTGAAGTGAGGTCTGCACTTGAAGTTTTTGCAGATTTAATTGCTAAAACCCTAAATACTGTTAGACTTGACGATTGCATAATGGAAACATTTATTATAAATGACCGTTATTGGAGAAGAGTGGAGAAGAACTTTGTTCTCCTTTATAAAAGCAGTGTTCGATGGGTTGAGATAAGTCGCTATGGATGAAATCAATGCAACAAATGTTAGTGCACTTCAATCCTTCTGTTTTTATGACTTCTGAGGATAAATTTATTTACCTTCTTAACAAATTTATTCTCAGAAATTTCAGTTTATTCTTAGAAGTTCAGTCTCAGTTTTGGTTGCCATCGCGGAAACGCAAAAGTAGCTAGGTTTCTACTACAGTCAACTTATGATTGCAGAGGACGGATTACCGGGTCTTATCCAAAAAGAGTTAAGTTTGTTAAATGCAGAATGCCAGAAAATTACAGTTAGCATTAAACAAAGCATCTTCTAAAAATTAAAAATGAAAAGAGAAAAGATTTTAATGCTATTTATAAGCTGTATTTATAATAATAGCTTCATCATTTCTAATGATGTTTATTCTTATGCTAATGTGTATACCTTCTTTTTGTCTTAAATACTGATTTAATTTCAGTAACCGAATGAACTTATTCTTTTGATTAAATTGCTTTAAAATGTAGGCAAATTGTTGATAATTTTTTCTTTTAGTTAGTGTATTGGTTATTCCTATTTTCTGGATTTTTTTAATTGTTTTCGGAGTAAGCATTGGGTAACAATGGACAGCTTCTTCGGTATTACCACGGAAAATCGGTAATTGACTGTAATTATTGAACGTAGGATTTCGGTTTGCCTGATTTCTCTTTTTCGTCGCTTTTTGGGGAGAATGTCAGATAAGTTAATTACTTAAAAGCCTTTAGTATTTTATAAAGCTTTTGTATCTGAGAAAGTACATCAAGCATATTTTACTGCGCAAAATAGACGAAAAGCTTGTTTTCCTGTCTTTCGGATTTTTGATTCACAAAAACAGTGTGCCGCTCTCTCTGCCTTTTCTTTTAAATGTTTTTAATTTATATTATTTTAATAATCAGCAAATATAATGTAATTCTATTTTTTCTGAATCATAAATTCAGAGAAAGGATCTTGTTCCCAGGGATCTTGCAGTACTGTGCTGTTCTGGAGCTATATTGTCCATTAAGTCATTTGCTGAAATATTCGAAAAAAGACATCCTTTTAAACATTTTAAATTTATTCTTAAATCAAATAATCGACAAATATATTGTAATTCTGATCCTTCTGATTCATAGATTCAAAGAAACAGTCTTCTAAAGTTTGTCCCCTGGAATCTTGCAGTACTTTGCTGTTCTCGCAATACTTTGTTGCCCTATAGCATATTGCCCATAAGTCAATGGCTGAAACATTCAAATTTTGTACGTTATGTTACTTATATTTTGATAATGGTATTTTATTTATGTTAGTGGATATTTCATTATATAAAAGACAAAAATTGCTTTGTGAATTAAAAAAAATATTTAAATGACAACAAAAAAATTAATGTTAACTCAAACCTTCCAATTAAATTCGGATAAAGGAGTTTCGATTGTGCTTCCAGTTCGATTCAGTAATTATTTTTTCTCTATTCCGAATAAAATTATTGTGATCTTCGATCATATTTTCGGTGGAAATTATTAATCCAGTTAGCACCATCATTATTGACTTTTTATTGATTATCGATAATTTGATAAAATTTTGTTTACATTCAAGTAATTTCTTACTATTTTGAACAATGATCCTTTTATTTGTCGTAACAAATTGCTTAAATATGAATAACTTACGAATAGAGATTATTTTTAATCGAAATTGTATATTTATACATTTCAGATGGATTTTGATTCTGAATAATGTTTTTACCCTATTACGAATTTAATCTTTTATTTCTGTCAACATTTGAAGTTGTATGAGGTAAAAAACTTTAGTATTTTGGTACTGAGTAAAATATATGGAGTAAATGGAATAAATAAGCTGTAAAGGAAGGAGATGTATTCTTATCGTACCATTAAATAGCACTGTATTGTAGATTAACGAGATCTACTGTGTCTGATTTCTAAGTTATCTGAGTAATTAAAAGTTTATATTTCTTTAAATTTTGTTTGTTTTTGTGACTTATTTTTTCACTACTATGACTATGATAGGCTTTAGATACCTTGAAATTGCAGAAATGAAATAAGATAAAAGAATGCAACTTATAATTCTAATTATATTCTTTGAAGCAAAGCAGTGATAACCAACAAGATTTTTGTCTTTATTCATTGTATCTCAAGAAGAAGGTTTTGAAAAAATGGAATCTAAATATGAAGCTTAAACGTTGTGAACATTTTTAAAAATCAGATCAACTTCAGTCCTGTAGTGACTCGGTATAATTTTTTTTCCATTTAGTTATGGTAGTGGCGCCATCTCTTGGTGTGATTTGGAAACACTGTAGTTTCCGTCAGCCAGTATTGAATCACTGACCTTTGAATTCATAGATGAGATCCCATCGTTAAGTATATGTAACATATCTGTTTAATGCGCATATCGTTAAATACGTCATCTTTTCAGCAAGCAAGCTACATCTGCCCAAAAATTTCCATAGTGAGTTGTTGCAATGTCAAATTGAGCTGTTTTTATGTTTTAGAACTATGATAAAGTCAGCACTTTGATTTTCACTTGTTAAGATACAAATGAACTGTTAGTTAGCATAATATGGTTCTTGAGATTGAATTATTAAACCATACTGTTGTGTTATAAAATACTGAGATGTGATTTAAATCAGGACTAGCTTTATACTACTACTTATTACTGGAACTTCTTTGAATTACTTAATTTCTTAAAAGCATTGAGATTATTTTGCTATTTCCCCCCCCCCTTTCATCCTCATTTTGATAAGTTTCATAAGATTATTTGAGTATTTTGGTGTATTATTTGTATGAATAGAAAGTTTTGTGAAAAGCTGTTCTCAAAAGTCTCTTATTTTCCGTCTTGAAATTATTTAAAATTTGAACATATCCTTCTGAAAAGATCTGCAAAGCCAGTATACCCCCTTTCCGTTCAAAAAGGGGGGAATCATTCGTTGGAAATGGTGTGCCCCTTGGTGATTTAAATCTTACTTACGAGTTGTTGTTTTTCTTTTTATCCATCCTCTGGATATGAAAGTTGTTTTCGTTTCACCCCGGCCATTTCATCTCCGGTAAGCCTACCGCATTGCGATTTTGACATCTTTCGATATTGTCTTTGTGAATTTCACTCTAATATGGAAAGGGTCCCATGGCACCTCCCGCTTCGTCTTCATTGCCAAGAAAGGACGTGGACTATTCGATTCCCCGGGCGACGAATTCTAAACGAAGTGTCTTCGCTCTTCTGTTCGATCCATGTTTCGATAGAAAGAGACCAGTTCCACAGAAACAACTAAAGAAGCATGACTGTGTCTCATTGATAAATCGGTCCTTGTTTAGGGTTCATCTTCTGAAGATCCTAGCTGGATGAAGCACAGACAAGGAGTCCTGTTTTATATCCGGAATGGATCAGCTCACGCCCTTTTCTGAAGTTTTCCGATACATCTTCTATTCTTCTGGTTTTAGAAAAGCGTTCACTCTCAAGAGAAGGAATGATGATATTTATTTCTATCGTAAAGATAGATATGTTTTTTATTTCATGATGGCCCCAAAGATGGACATCCTTGCAGAAAAAACTCGCTTCTTAATGCTCTGTTGTATTTGTAAAATCTGTAATCTTGTTTTGATTACTTACAACAGAAATGACGTAGTTTAATTGTAACTGTCAATTACGCCTTGGTATATTTATGAATTTGCTCTTACTTTAAAACACATTCGCGTAAAGTTTTCATTTATAGTGTCAATGGAGTAAATGTAAGCATCTCTTGTATGAAAAGGATCGATCCTCCTGTTGGAATGTAAACGGGATTTTCAGATTAAAAACATTTTTTTTTTAGAGAAAAGGCCAAATAAATTGAAGCGTGTTATTCATGTTATCATCACACTAAAAACTCCGTAACTATGCACTCATAGTCATTCCTACTGAAGCAGATAGAATTTGCCGCCTGACAGGTGTAAATGATTTTTCTTATTAATGAAAATGCTTAATAAAAGTCTTTTGTAGTCACAAAAGAGTAGAGTCTGAATCGTTTAGAGCGCATAAAATGTAGACCCTACGAAAAATGATGATATTTATTTCTATCGTAACTACTCGTAACTAATTCTTCTCATCTAACTCTTCAGTTCTGCTTCTTAAAGGCTATTTCCGAACTCATTGAGATTTTGCATATACGTCTTTCAAATTTGCATTCTGGTTGGAAATGGAATTAGAAGGGAAAGGAAAGTTTCTTAAAATGAAAATAATTGATTAGTACAAAATAAGGTCTTTACAATAGCAACAGGAAAATTTCGGTACACAAGAAAGAAACTGTGAATTTTCCTGGCAAGATGTCACTGTAGTTATATTAAGATTCTTACATTTTCCGCTGAAGTGGGATAGTGATTAGTGAATCTGGCTGTCGTACCGAAGGGCCCGGGTTCGAATCCTGGGGAAGGCATAGACGTTTGTAAATGTATAGTGTCTGTTCGGCATGGGGGCACTCGAAATATGAGGCGAGCCCAAAGTCGTCTTGAGAGACTGGTGGTAAAGGAAGAGGGTTGACAGACGCTGGGACCCATTCCCCCCCAGGGGTGCTCTCCATCAAAGTTGGGGGCAGGACTGAGCAAAGTCGTACCGTCTCCTGTATGGTGCTCAGTGCTCTTTCCAACGGCAGGCGCAATCTTGCACTCCTTGGCACGAAGAATTTCGTGGGTTTGTTCTGATGTTGCTGTCAGGCATGTGAACTAAGTCACAACAACGACAGCAACAAATTCTTAAATTAATAAACAGTCAAAAGTTTTCCCTTTCTAAGAAGCACGAAGGCACAAGCCTCTCCTTTCTAATATTTCTTCCTTCTGAAGATCTGAAGGGGTAAAGCCGAAGAGAGTTTTGAACTTGGTTCCAGAGGTTTTGCAATAACGACCACTACCATATTTCTTTTCCCGACTACTACATTTATACCTCAGGTTATAGATAAATTTAAGGAAAAATTTGAAGAAATTACCTTTTGTGATAACGAATCCCATCCTGACGACAATACAATTATTGTTACTGAAATAAAAAAGTTTGTAGACCGAAAGTTAAAAAGTTGCAAGTGCTAAAATTTTGGAAGTAGAATTATTTTCACCTGTATCTAAATAATAATAAAAAAAATTACTAGAAATGTTAGAAAAATTGTGTATGATTTTCATGTACATAATATCAGCTTATTCAAAAGCCAAATAATTCTGTTATGCCAAACAACTTAAAAAAAATTCCTGATTTCTAGAATTTATTTTTAAAAATATCCATTCTGCTGTCTTGTATTGTAGGCAGCAGTAAAACATGCTTAGTCAATCTTAGCATTACTGAGACTTACTGTTGTTTCTTTGAATAATCTCATAATCATCTACCAATGCGAAAAAAAAAATTAATGAAAATTTATTAGCTTGCGATTGCTCGAAAAGCACATGCGCTGCGCTGCACTGCACTGCACTGCACTGCTTTCATCGAGTGCTAACTGGTGATCGACAGTTTGACTGTGACATAATGATGTAATAGATGAACTCACTGCCTGA
This sequence comes from Stegodyphus mimosarum, assembly GCA_000611955.2. Lineage (NCBI taxonomy): Eukaryota > Metazoa > Arthropoda > Arachnida > Araneae > Eresidae > Stegodyphus > Stegodyphus mimosarum. Next base: position 51,559 of record KK115094.1, on the reverse strand, counting down.
AAACTTCTTAGTTTTATTTTCAGATACTGATGATATGTAAATCTTTATCAAATTAATCTTTAGAGAATTTTTTATATTATTTAAAAATTTTTAAGATTGATTTTGAACATACGAATAGATCAGTAATTCCCTCCCCTCCCCCCCCCGGGTTTTTCTTCTTCTATTTTTTTGGGAACTAAATGATAAAAATAAGTGGATTTATGATGCCAAAATACCGTAAAAGTCAGTGGTTTTCAAACTGCGCAGCTTGGCGCTGTCAGGTTCCATGAGTGCCTTATAATTTCACGTGAACGTGTATTCACGTGAAACATCATTTATCGAGAGCAGAGTTCAACTTCTGGATATATCTTTAATCCGGGGGGTGTCAATACTTGAAGCGCGGCTCCATAATTAGCTTTTAGAAGGAAAGTGTTCTATAATTTTTGTAGGAATGCTATTTCGTTCACGTAGTTTTTAGGAATGGGCAGCTTATGTGCTAGGACAAGAGGAACATATAACAGGCATTGTATTATAACCGTTGTTTTTGAAGAGCTGCTGTGAGCTTATCAACTATAGAAATTAAAGAGACGACGTCAAAAGTTCTCATAGTTTCAAGATTTTTCAAGGCCAAAACGCCATTTAAATTTTTCATCTCTAGAAGAAAATATTATTGAACTCTCTTTCGATAATATATTGAAATAAATTAAAGATACATTTGGATAACAGGGAACTAAATTACTTTTTCATAAGATTGAAAGATAAACAGTGTATGTGCGACGTCAAGTTTCTGCAAAGTTAAGCTTTTATCGGTCTCATTTATAAAATGCAACTACCTTGGGAAAAATTTATGTGAGATAGGAAATGAGAACAATATAGACATTTGATTCGAAGATTTCAAAAGATATGGAATAAAATAAAGGTCACCTTCCTTTTTAATTACAATTCATTTATTCAATGATACGCTTGTTTTGAAAATGTGGCTATATGATACATTTTATACAAATTGTTTCTGAATTTGAAATGCATGTCTCATTTGCATAAGTACCAATTCTTCCAATTTTTCGTCACATATCACCATCTACCGATAATTCGGTTTTCGGTGTAGTTGAAGCACACTAAGGCTATCTGCTTAAGGGTAGGGATGCTGTTGTGGAGGACTTTCTAAGGGAAACTGGCTCCTATACGCTTTACACATGGAGAAAACCACGAAAATGCCCATGCAGTCAGCCCGTTCGCCTGGAATCGAACCCAGGTAGAAACTACCAGTGTTCAGCGATTTTATCTCTTGCCCGCTGGTGGGCCTCGGTCTCCCAATAAATCACCAAATCTACCGATTTTTAACTATTAGTACCTGGCCTTTACTAAAACTAGTTCCTAATAGAAAATAAATTTCGTTGAATTAAACTTTAAAAATTTCATTCCCTCCTACCCTAATGATTTCCAGCATAAATTTCGTATTAAATTTTATTTCATCTGAATTGTCTTTATCTACTGTAGATATCTAAAGAACTTTATGAAGAGTCAACCAACATTTAATGGGTGAACATTTGTATTTAATTTTGTTTTCCTTCAATGTATGGCACACTAATAAGTTTATCCATACAATAGTGTTTATCCACGCATTTTCTCAGTATAAATTCTGTAAGAAAATTACAAAATAAGTTTAGGCAAAGATATAAAATTTAGAATATGTAATTAAATATTAACATTTCTAAGTCAGAATCATATTATAAATAGTTGAATTTTGAAATTATGCCGCTTCACAGTGCGAAAAATTCCCTGAAACTCCAGGTATTTGCTCAAAAATCATTCGCTTTTTCATATTTCAAGGTTGCAGCAATGCGTTAATTTTTTAACTTCACCAAATGAATAGCAAACAGCCGTGAACTAAAAGTGTTTAAAAAACCATTGCTTTAAGGAATATAGAGCGTGTTTCGTATTGAATGGGACAAAAAGAAAAGCATAGTACGAATTTTGTAACTGATTTATTAAGTTGAAACTACAATTATACAAATTTACGTGGTAACAGCGGAAAATATTCTGGTTACGAAATCGGCGTTATAGGCATTGTGAATGAAAATGGCGCCATCATGCAGAAGAAAGCAGTGTTGTTTTTGGAATACGCAAGAACATCATCGTTTATCGTCGTCAACATTTTCACACGAAATTAGGTGTAAAACCACCATATCTAATGGTGGGTGAAACAGTTTCAGGACACGAACCACCTGTATAAGAAAAACAACCCAGGACGAACAACAGCCAAAACTGAAGTCGTTGAAAAAAATCGTGAAACGTTTTTACGAAGTCTCACAAAATCAACGCGTCGTGCGAATTCTAAACTCAGTGTGCCTCATGTAATGGTGTGGCATGTATTGCGGAAGCGTCTACAATTTCAGCTATAAACCTTTCAGACGGTACGGGCGTAAAACCTTCCAGTAAACCGTTGCGTAAAGCTTTCTGTGAGAATTTGCAGGATAAGCTAGAGATAGATGGTTTAGCAAACACACTTGTGTTTACGGATGAAGACACTTTTCACGTTTCTGACAAAGTTAATCGCCATAATTTAAAATTTGGGGGCATGGAAAATTCCGCATGATGTAATGGAACATGAGCGTGATTCTGCAAAGGTGAAAATTTTTTGTGCCATTTCCAACAGTTGTGTTTTTGATTCTTTCTTCGCGAAAAAAAATCGATTAATGGGTGCATTTACCAAGACATGCTATCAGAATGATTGTTCCCTCAGTTGGAAGAAGCGGTTCCCGGCTTCATTCTGCGGACCACATTGGTATAAAAAAGTACACCAGTACCAGAGCGATAGTCTATTCTTCGCTGGATCAAGCAATACGCCATTGCTTTGTTTCTTAGAAAAGCCACCGAGATCTCCAGATCTAACCCCTTGTGATTTTTTCCTATGGAATTTTGTTAAAGAGAAAGTATTTGCGCCTCCATTTCCCCAGGACTTAAGCAACTGTAGCAGCGGATAAACTGAAGTACTCGAATGGTTAAGAAAGGACATTTTATCACAAGTGTGGCAGGAACTGGAACTCCGCATAGATATTTGCCTTGTCACCGTAGGGGCACACATAGAACATCTATAGGAACTTGGATAACTACAGTAAATTTGAATTGTCATTTTAATTTGTAATGTAAATTTGATTTGTCAAATTAAAGTAGTTACAACGTTCGCAGGTATGCTTTGTTTTCGTCCCATTTAATATGAAACACCATGTATACATGCGGCATAAGTTGAATGTATTCATGGGAGACTTTCTAAGAAACACGTGATTGTAGTTGCTATGGAAACATAAGAAAAGTAAGGCTTTATTGAAAATATTAGAAGTGCTGGAACCGGAAGGCCTTCAGGAAAGGTAAGCAAGAATAAATAAAATATTAAATGATTAATACTCGAAATGAAGTAAAAGTTGAAGAGATAAACAAGGTATTAATGACAGATAGTAATAAATTAAAATTCTGAAGCTTATGTTATTGGGGCTCTAACTGGACTTCGTTGTCAAGAATGAAGTTTGGGATGAATTTATATGAACTAGTTACTGCAAAGCACACTAGAGCTATCTGTTAAGGGAAGGAATGTCTTCATGAAGGTCATTTTAAGAGAAACTTACCCATATTCAGGTTACACATTGGAAAAATCACGAAAGAACTCATACGGTCGGCGAACCCGTGGCGGACTACCAGTGATCAGCTGTTTTATGTACTCAAGAGTTTGAAAATTAACAATATCATAGTCTCTAGAATGCACGGTGACATCTGAGGAAAAGGTATAAATCAATTATGTAGACGAAGCTACAATGGAATGTTATTGTCTTAATTTCAAGCAATAAACTTCATAGCTTCTTAACCGCTATTATATTTATTTTTTCAAATTACAATTTTACGGAACTGTGTGATCTTTTTAACATAATACAATTTTAAAAAGATGTTTGCTGTCACTCTAAAAAAGATTGTGTAATGAAACAATATTTTGATCTGTGCATGGTTTTAGGTAATCTTTTTTGGAGAGACAAATTGCAGGTAATTCGAAAAATTATCAAATGCATAAATGAAATTTTATTCAGATAAGCTTGTAATTTGTGAAATTATTACTTATATTAATGTGTTTCCCTTTAATCTACTGCCTTCTGAACTAAAACGAATGAGCTGCCTTTAATTGAGATTTCATGTAACCTTTCTCTTCAATAGGTTTCCTAACTTTGTTTCCTACGCTGACATATCCTGTTGTTTTATGTGGTAAAGTAGTAAGTAAGTAAATGCTATTTGCATAGTTTTTTTTTTTTTCCCGTAAAACTGTGTTCTTTTAAATAATGTTTCCTCCGTGTAAATTGTACAGCTGATAAAATTAATACTTCTGAAGATCTTCTGGATGGATAAGTACCTAAAACAACCAGTTGGAATAGTGCTTTATGTTCTGTAACAAAAATTCCTTTGTTTATTATTCACTTTATTTTTGTTACCGGAAATGTAAATTAAAAAAAATATGATGTGGACACTACATGATTTGCTTGTATGGCTTATTAAAAAATACACACGTTTTGCCGTATTTCATTAGAACTAAATTCCTCGAATTTCATTAGTGATATATTTCTCATTCAATTAACTCACTTCGTGGCAAGACAAAAATACGTAAAATCTCAAAACATCTTCTTTAAAAACTGTGAAATACAAAAAAACATAAAACAACAAATACGGTTAAAAACAGTTAAAAAAAACAATTTTTACAATTAAAATTAGAGTTTCTGCGCAAAAACAAACCATTCGGTCAGCGGGCAAGAAGACAGATTTTTAGATGAACAAAACTGGAAGTTAACTTTCAGGCACAGTGGACAAAAAGACACTGACTTTGGTGCACTTTGATTTAATTCACTATTATACTAGAGAGTTTCAAATATAAACAATCGTTAGGCTTAATGGCATTTAAACAAGTTTTAAATTGTTGATAATTCTGCAGCTATTGCGTGCAGATTAAGTAAAAGCATAAAAACCTAAACCGGAACGTAAGAACAACACTTTGAAAAGCAAAAACTGAGCTAACTGAGCCGTGTAACATAAGGAATATTTATATTTATGTATCTCTATACTTTTGGTGCGGCTGATTGCAGTTAAAAAGAGAGTTGCACAGCTACATGTTATAGCAGTCCCATGTACACAATTTCAACGTTTTGAGGTTACTCGTTTCTGAGTTATGCGAGATACATACGTATGTAAAGACGTCACGAAAAATCTCTTCTGAATCCATTTTGCAATCCGTTTTGTAAAAAAAAAGAAGTCCTTTATTATATCCGTACATACAGATGTCACGCAGAACCATCTCTCAAATGGATATTTTCGTTGAAATATGATACTCTATTTTTTTTTGCAATTGCTTTACTTCCTTTAACTTCGGGCAAGGAAGAAAAAAGGCCTTAAGAGCAGTACAAAAGTTTAAAGGTAACTGATGGTATGCATTAAAATTATTTCGTAGTCTAATGAATTTTATTTTTATCAGTTTCCTCTGTAATTCCATTCAAGAGAACTCAAAATATTTGAGTAATTTGTTCATATTATTCAATGTTTGATGTGTAGTAATGAATAATTTAGTTAAATTGTGAAATTTCAATATTTTTTAAATATCTCGAAGGAAACCTCTTTCCAGATGCTTATTCTTTTCAATAAGTGGATTTATTTTACTGGAAATGTACTTGTTTAAGATATTTGATGCGATTTAATGTGACATATGCGCTTGAGAAATTTATAGACAAAATGTGAAAATGTTAGTTACGACATTAGAGAAAATTTTAAACGAGCTGCAGAAACAATCTCGCTGTAAAACTGACGATGCACCAACCTCAAACGAATTTGAAAGTCGCTACGAATTTTAAGAAAAACTGTCTAAAATACAGTGACTAGAAATGCTACCAGCAGTTTTACGAAATACAGAATATAGTTTAAAACTCTTAATCAGAGATATGAAACAACAGCAGATAGGTTAATTTTTTGTAAAAGTTCAAATTTCATCAGGTACATAGTTATAAAAAATATTTGTAATTATTATTTTAAGTATTAATTATTAGATCAGTTGTCAGTTATTATCTCACTAAATACAGTTTAAAGTTGATGTTACAGTTTGCAGTCTCAAATCTCCGTCAGTTAAATCCAGCCGCTTAAACTAAAAAAAAAAAAAAAAAAAAAAAAACCGGAAAAGGTTGCAATAAGTGGCAGATACTCTAAATCTTTATTTAGTAAACTAATCATAACTAAAATTTGGTTAATTTTCACTTTAATATTTATTTGGCCGATTATTATGAACTATGATCAGTGATATATAGTAGTTTAAAAGTGCCATCAATAGTGTCCAACTGTTACCAAAATCAAACTCGTGGCCATACCTGAAGCATATCCTAAAACTGTTTTTGCTATGAACTTGGAATGAACATTCGAAGATCTGACTGATTTTTATTAAAATTTATATAATTTTATATGTATTAAAAATTTACATATTTAAAAATTAATATAATGTATTTAGTTTTATGATTTTTTTAACTTTTTTTTTTAACATTTTTTGCAGTTTTCTAAAAATCTAATGTTGAGCCTGTAATGTGAAATTTTCAGACTGACTGCATATTTTTATAGTTATTTTATATATATCAGTTTGTATATTGATTTTGTTATTGAAATAACTGCATATATGTTTTTGATAGGGAAAAATTATCATAACTAGTGATTTTCTTTCAACTTTATCATCAAGTACGTCTTTCGAATTTCTGAAGCAGGAAAAATATTTTTTAATTAATTTAAAACTTACGTCATTTAAGTCATTAAAATATTTTAAAGCTTTTAATTTAACGTTATGTTTGCTGCTTCATAATAATGCTTGAAACAATTTGAAAGAAATAGAACTCTTGTAGTATTTAATATATTATATTTCTAATTGACTTGTAAGTCATATTTGCTTCTTTTCTGTATTCCCAGCCGGTCGAAAAGATAAAGATCCCGGACTGGTACGCATGGGTTCTCTGAACAGCAAAACCAAGAAAACATCTGTCCTTTATTCTGGCGGTAGAGCTATCACACGCATGAAAAGTTGGGGCTCTGCTGACAATATACAAGATAGAGTAAGTATATATTTCTCTTTTTTTCCTCCAAAATAGATCCACCTGTTCAGATTTTATCTTATTTAGCATCTCAGAGCTAACATGGACACAAGACTTAACGGGATTTAAACTTCATGTCGCTTTTTTCTTTTTTTTTTTTTTTTTTTTTTGCAAATGGTACAGATCTGAACTTCCTTTTTTGATACTTACCACTTGTCTGTGTTATTGCTAGAAAAACGAAATATATTTTAATGACTTCAGTGGTTGTGTTTACTGTTCTTAATATTTTTAACGACAAAACAGAAAGGAAAAAGTAACAGCAGCTTTTGTGGATCTTGGAGGATCCTTTGGACTTGATTATTTTTTAGGTGATTAGGGTGATTATTACTAACGAAATTAATTGCTCATGTTTTGGTGGAAAATAATATTTTTTATCTTCCTCTCCCCTTTTTTTTTCAGTTTAACTAATTACTTTTCGTTAGTGTAATTTTTTGGAATTTAGATCTAATTAGATCTGAATACACTGTTTGGAGCACGTGTGTATGTGTATAGATATATTGTAACTAGGAATTGGCGCAAATGTATTGAAAACATGGGCTGAGATTGGTCTTGCTTAGCTTAATCCTTCTATTAACTATTTTGCAATATTGTTAGCCTAGAAGGGCTATTAATTTCGTTTTGGCATTTTGCGTTGGTTCACTATAAATGTGGGTTCACTTTTCAAATTGCTGCCACCAAATATTAAAGCCTTGTGTTATATTCAAAGAAATAAATAATGAAGAATCTGGTTAAATGTATGTATGTTTGTGATAAAACAACGGTACCTAGAGGCATCCAATTATGAATAATGTAATATACCACTGAATATGGGCATCTGCAACCCCGAATTTAGAATTTGAAATTTGTTTTATTATCAGTTTCATATTTTGTAACACTTTAACGAATTTTTGATTAAGAAACTCAACGATTTCAAAGCGAGCGATGGCAATACTGTACATAAAGGAAAAACATTTTTATCTCCAGCGCGCGAGACCGTGCATCGGAGATTCTAAAGATAATAATAATTTTAAAATTATTTTGCGATATTGCTGTTGAATTGAATTTATAGTTTAAGTGTGAAGAACGTGATATTTAATAAGTAAAGGTAACACACAAAACGTTGAAAAAACACCCCTTTGGGCGTAATATAAAATCGGAAAACTTTCAGATTTTTTATGCCCTTTTTTTTTAAACTTATTCTAAATATTTCAGGACTTATGGCAACGGATGGGTAAATTCAATAAAAGGTCTGTTATCTGACACCTAATTGTTCGGCACAACCGATCATCTGGCCAACGTGTATCCATCATGAGTGTTATCTGAGGAGACCACAAGTTTATCATTCAGAAACAATCGAAAGTGTTTAGTAATTTCTTCGAGTCAGTATCATTATGGTTGAATGTTGTGTGTAGTAAATTTGTGTTGAAGAAAGGAGAAACATTGGTAGGCCGATGATTAGACACTCAGAATTGCTATACTCGATCCGTATGTAGAAGTATGTTTCTTCTAAGAATTCTCCAATCACATCTTCAGAAATCGAAATTTGGAGAATGGATTAAGAAAGTCAAATATCAGCTAATTGTAGAAAATCTTGCTGGTATCAAATGAAATGGAAAGTAACGAGCAAGAAGCTCTAACTAAATATTACTTAATGGGAAATCGCCAAAGCATTCAATCAAACTCAGACCATCTTTCCACCACTCTTGAAAAAGGTTAGATTAGATTAGATTAGATTATTTGAATAGCAAAGCATACGAAAACCATCTGCCCAAGAAGGGTGCTTTCTTGAAGAATTTGCTAAGGGAAAACTGGCGTTCCCCGTTACACATGGAGAAAAATCATTAAAGCAATCAAGCAGCCAGCTCCTTCGCTGAAGCTCAAACCCGAGTCAAACTAACAGTACTCAACGGTTTTAACTACTCGTCCACTACATTTCTGGTAAAGAGGGACACGTCTTTGATCGACCTTGAATTGACGGAGTTTTATTCAAAAATTTATGTTAGCTTAAAATTGATTTTTGTGCCCAATATTAAATTTTACCTTGGATAAATTTTCCTTCTCTACCCTCCTTTATTTTCCCCGATTTCATATTTACTTTGAACTGTATGGATGTTTAAGCTTCTGTAAGACAGTCTGTTTTTAATGATTTTGATTTAACGTGATTTGAAGGGGAGAGTTCAATTCTCTTTCTATGCGGTATATAGTAATCAAAACCCGTACAAATGGCGCAAAATTTTTAGATATGCAAGAATGATCGGTTAGTTTTTCCCTCTGCCTTGACTCATAGCACACAGTATTAAATAAACTTGGTTTATTAATGGACTAATTATATACATATGTGTGCTGGGGAATCATAATCGCATCGCTCGCGTTCTTCTTACTGCGCTCTCTAACGACGGCATGGAGGTAAAAAAGGACTTCTTATTTCCTACCTCCATGAACGACGGCATTTTTACGATGCCATCTATCGGTGGAGTACAGATTTAAAACTTAAATCTTAATACCCAAAAGAGACAATTTCGTTTTCTGCATATTCGAAATTATCCAACATAATGATTAGGCATAAGAAAATTCTATTTGAAATGTGATTAATAAATCATTTATAATGAAACTATCAGTAAACCTTTGGAAGCTTCTAACACACATGAAGCTTTTTTTCTTTTTCTTTTTTTTTTAAAGAAAAGTCATTTGAAGGCTAAGGATGGAACTGGGAAAAAAAAAGTACAGGTTACTTAGTGCCTTTACTGAAATTCCTTAAAATTAATGTTGCCTGTACATTTTCAAAAATTAAACACCGAAAATATGACAACAGAAACTGCAACAAAATGTTTTAAGATTTTTCTTCCCTTCACTTTCCCCTGATCAGGAATATTTACTTCGTAGTTAAATTCAAAAGAAAATTTTTTAAAAGGCTTCTTTGAGCCCTGTTAGGTCAAAATGTATTGTGTAAAAAGGTAATTTGCTCTGTCTTTGAAACCGTGTTAAATCGAAACTGCATCAAAAAATACATGTAAAATTAGGAATGGGTAACATCTATGACAATCGGTAGATCATTGTTTAATTTCGAATACTTCATGAAACAAATAAAATTATGTGCAAAGAATAAATCTCTGTCATATATAACGACATTTTTTAAAGGTATTTTATTTGTTAAATAAACCGATAAACAAAAATGCATTATGTGCATGCATTTATGCTTCTGTTACTGTAACAATAATATGTGTAGAAAGAGGATTGATTCGATTATTGGATGCCGATGAACTCATTTTGCCTGTAGATGTTGTCAGCTTTTAACATTCGAGTCAAAAAGATTTGCCATCGTTTTTCCAGGGATCGTAGAATAGAAGCCCGAAACTGTCGGCCGATAAATCAACGCCGAGTTTGATTCGCATTTCATCGGGAATCGAAGCCGACGCCGACTCATTAGCTAAAGCGAATTCGATAAGTGCTACCGTTAGAAGAAGCAAAAAAAAGGGAAGAAGAAAAGAGAAGCAAAGAAGGTGAAAAACAGTCATTCAAAAGACGCGGATAAAAGGAGAGACAAAAAAGGGGGAAAAAATATCACGAGAGAATAGAATGAAGCGATATCCGAGTAAAGAAAATCAAAGTTGGCGGGAAAAGGGGGAGGTGTGGAATATGCAAATGAGACCTTGCGATGCAACACCGGGGTCGAGGCTAATGAATTTTTCATGGATCTCCCTTTCTCTTGCGCGAAGATATGGCGAAAAGAAAACTCCAGGGAGGACTGAAAAAAAGAGGCGCTAAGAAAAGGCGCGGTAATCATTATAGGCTGGAAGGTCCAGACAGAGATTAATGGCGACCGAACAATCTGGCGGCCGCAAAAACAGCCTCGCTTCTTCGCTCGTTGTTTCGGGGGGCCGGTAGTTATCTGGTCGAGCAAGCCTTTACAGCCCAAACACGGCAAGCCTAATCAATGACCCCCCTCTCCCGCTTTATTCCTTTTCTCTTTTTTTTTTCCCTCGTCTTTTTCGTTTCCCCCTCTTCTTTATCTTTGTCCTTTGTTCTTCATGGCATTCTTTCTTCTCGACGAGCGAAGGAAATGTTTTACGCTGTTGTTGACAAAGTGTATTCCATCTACTCCTTGCCTGTTTAGTTTTGTTTATTTTCGAATTTTTTTTAAGGAAGGGATATAATTATACATGTCCGACGAAGAATATGACAAAACTTTTGACCTGCCATTCAGAATTAATGGATGAAATTTATCGTCTGCAATAAAATACCCATTTCAGTAGTCCTACGTTAAGAATGAAGATGCTTACTTTTAGCTTCTTACGAATTTAGCTGTTATATGAAATTGCATTTAATAAGTTAGATCGTTAATATTAAATTATAGATAATGCTGAACAGCAGCAAAGTAATATCCTCCTCCCCTACCCCTGAAAAAAACATATTGCATGTAGGGATGGATGGAGTTATCTTGAATTTGGTATTCTAAGAACATTGCATTATTACATTGGTACAAAGTCCCAGCTCATTTTAGACAGGGCGTCATAAAGCAGCTGCCTCTGCATTATAACTTCATGATGGTGCTCCAATCCTAATTTGACTAGTCATATTTCTTTCTAGCCATTGACACTAACTTCAGCCCCTCTTTATTGCTTCTTTTTGAATTTCTAGAGCACTAGGATCCAAAGACCGACTAGCTATATGTAGGCGTATGATTAAACTAAGAGTAATATCACAGCTGTTTAAGAAAAAAATATTGGATGATTTGATGTTTTTTCATCTGTTAATCTTTATCCTGACATGCAAAACTACTAAAGAGGATAAAAAATTCTGTAGTTTTGAGAAAATTTCTTAAAAGTTAGCTTACTAGCCTAATTTATCCCTTTCATCATAATCCTTAATTACTTGATTGATTAGAAGCTGCAACGATTTCTGTAACTTAAAAAAATACACCTTATGCAAAATTTACCTACATAAATGTTTGGACAAAATTTTTATAATTTTGTGTTTCCTCTGTAGAAGAGTGTATTTATGATTACCATGTATGAAAGGAAATCCATTGTATACAACACAGGAGATCGTATCCATTGGATTCAACGTTCATTCAGATAGGCATTCATTGATATTTATTCAAATCATTCAGCTAGAATATTATAATATCATTATGCATTCTAATTATCTAGTTATTCAAAATTCGCCACACTGAAATATGAGGTCTGAGATCTTTAGAGAAATCATGTTATCAACAGAATTGTTCGTTAATATTGTGTTACTTGATGGCAGTACTACTTATAGATGATTTTTATCAATGCCAATGTATGATGCAAAGTAAGTGCTCATATTTTTGTAGTATATTTGTAAAAACTACAAAATCTACTTGTCAGATTAGAGAGTATGTTATCCTAACTCTTAGGCTGTATGTGTTTCAAGGTTTCTTGTCGCTTTTCATTTCAAATACCCATCTTAGCACTGTGGCATAAATTAGGAGGTATAATATTATTGTATTATATCTGTAAAACATGTGGTGTTTCGACTGTAACTAGACTTCTGAACTCTTATTTACCTTCTAACTGTTTATTTAATTGCATTATTTGATGTACTTAAAACACTAAATTCAACTGCTAAGGAACTGTTTGTATGTATGTAACTGTAACTGTATCTATATCTCCATAGTGTGATTCTGCACATCTCTTAGAATTGTGAGTATATACTAATAAAGTGTACCTCGATTTGTTAAACTAGTACAAATATATAGTAAATTATGATGGTTAAATGAATAAATAAATATATTGTTTAAATAAAAAAAATAATTAATGTTAAAATAAAAATAAACTCTGATATTTATTTATTTTTGCTGATATGCTCTTGCACTCTGTATGGTTTTATGATTTTGTCTGATGTTGTTTGCAAAAAGGAAAAAAAAAAAAATATGTGAATATATTTGGAAACTGCAATACTAAATGTTACATTACTTGATATATACTTTTGTCTGGACACAATCGTATTTTAGGACATTTTTCTTACTTTCTTTCCTTTTTTTTCTATAGACCCTTTTTATTATTTATTTTTTTTCTCTCCATTACTTTTGGGCCATTTATTTTTAATTTTCTTTTGCCCCATATCTTTTTTTTTCCTGGCCTTTAGAACTCATATAAAATATACAAAGTTCCTTTTTACTCTCCTCTCAAATACAAAATTTCCCTTTCCTTGGCACCTTAGCTTGATTTTTCACCCATCGGTGCAGAAAGACTTAGTGGGTGCAAAACAAGACATCTGTCTGCTTTGTCTGTCTGTCTGGTGCTTATGTACAGACACATGCATTTTTGTTACTTTGTTTTGTTAAATATAAAAGTTGTTATGTTGGGAAGATGACTACTGTTTTATTATACTAAGAGAATTACTTCTATTCCAGATAATGAACATGTGTTAGGGCCTAGTATACTAGAGTGCTGTACCCAATACAGTACAAACATTTAACACAGTAACTTTAATGTTATATGTCTGTTTTCCTGCTCTTAAAATAAGAAAATATATGTGAGCCATTAATCTTAGATGCAGTGTGGATAAATGTTAATATTTATTAGTTATCTACAAATGTCTAGCTTTTGGTCCATAAGCCATTAGTGGTGGGTAGTGGTTAGATGTGAATATTAACATAGGCAATCTTAAATATGCATCTTAAAGATCGTGAAAGCATTTTTTAATCAAACCTACAATTTTAGCTTCTGCTTTTATCATTGAAATAATTTGTTCAAAAATGTTCTTTGTTTGTATGTATACAGAAAATCAGAAATTTAAAAATGTGTTAATATATTTACTGTTAAGTAATGTAGAAATTCTAATAAGATATTGTCTTTACATGCTACTCTAAAATTGTTCAAGAACAGTGTTTTATGGAGTTGCAGTTTCTTCGGAAATGCCGTGAAAAAACAAGTTTTGAAATATGAAACTCAGGGTAGAAAAAAGTTAAATGTTGAACCCAAGATGAAGATTATTCATCTGTATACATTGTAAACTCTGTGGGGTGGCAAATAAAGTATGAAAAAGTATAATTGGTCATAAGCATTTTGGGATAGTAATATGTTAAAACTACAACATTTCTGATGATTTAGTTAACTTATTATTGAATGTCCTGTGTTGTTAGATAGCTGTAATACTAGAAAGAAGTTACTTCCCCCAACATATTAGTTATCTAGAAGTAATTCAATAAAACTGTTTTGTTAAATTCAGCTGATTCTTTTATACTGGAGAGGAAAAATAATTAAAGAAATTATCTATGGAAAATTCATATTTGACCATAGACTCAAATTCACTTATAAATATCATACCTACTCGAATTATTAGATTATGAAATTAAGTGTTCAACAGCATATTGTTTGAAAGTTTCCAACAACATACTATTTAAATTAAGTTTTCAACTGTTATCTAATTTAGCATAAGTTGAGATGTTTTTGCTTCTTATTTTTGAAACTATACAAAATCTTATTGCTAACTGTGTTGCTACATAAAATTTAGCGAAAAGAAAAGGGAGGAGGGAAAAGTCTAAATGTTTTCAGATTTTATATTATGCCCAAAGAGGCATTTTTTTAACGTTTTGTGTGTTACCTTAATTTATTAAATATCATGTTCTTCACACTTAAACCATAAAATTCAATTCAACAGCAATGTCTCAAAATAATTTAAAAAGAGCATATCTTTAGAATTTCTGATACACAATCTCACGTGCTGCAGATAAAAATGTTTTTTTCGTGCAGTGTTGTCATTGCTCGCTTTGAAAGCCTTGAATTTGTTAAACAAAAATTCATTAATGTTTGACAAAATATGAAGTAGGTAATAAAACAAATTCCAAATTTCGGCTTCCAGATGCCCATATTCAGGTGGAGATGTACGTTATTCAAAATTTGATGGTTTTAGGTACCATTGTTTTACCACAATGCGAGAAACATATATACATTTATGAGGATTCTTCATCATTTAATTTCCTTAAATATAATATAGGGCACTAATAGTATTTAATGGCAACAATTTGGAAAGTGAAACACCATTTACACTGAAACGCCAAAAAATGCCAAAACAAAATTAATACCCCTTTGGGCTAAAAAGGAAGACGATCTGGAAGGTTTCAAATTTTAATGGTTATCTAAAAGGGTTTGTTAAAGTTTTTTATGTTCTTGCAGTCTACCAGTCTGCTCTTGTATTCACGCCTGCTAACAACCCCCCCTTTTTCTTAGCCTTATTATAACACATCCTTTTCTTTCTTACGTCACATACAGTTGAACAACAAAATCACAAAATTTTTTATAGCTGCAGTGCAGCATATGTTTAGAATTCCCAATGCAGTGTTTAGTGTTGGCATACATTTATATATATATTTGTTTTCCGTTCGTCATATCAATATTCAGTTTATTTAACGTGGCTAACAACATTTTTTTTTTGTCTTTTTATTATTAACTTTTTATGTGTTAACTTTATTTATTAAATATCAAATTCTTCACACTTAAGCCACATAACATTCTGTTCAACAGCAAAATCACAAGATATTTAAAATATCCTATCTTAAAAATTCTCAATAGATTTTTAGAGCTTGCAATACATATTTTTATGCTCATTATATTATTTCATTAAAAACTAGCCCCTTTGCACAGCCAGCAATCTAAAGTAGTTATTATAAAAAAGAAAATGTTTATAATGATTTTAATGAGTCCAACTAGTATAATTTCAGAAAAATATTGTATATTTCTAGTTAGACATCTTTTGATTTTAATACATCTTTATTTAAGTATATCAGATTAAAAAATAGAAATAAATAGTCTGATCTCAACAAATACACTGATCAAAGATCTGTGTTTATTGCTTTTAAATCACTTAATTTATTACTCAGTAATCTTCCAGATTAAATGTGAAAGTATCTTAGACCTTAGTGAATGGCAGCATGCTGCCACGTGGAAGATAAAAGTATTTTATTTCTGGCTGCTACAACACATTGCTTTCATAGAGCTGAGTTTGTTAATTAAAATTTAAAGATGGATAATTTAAAGATTTTTCTGAATGGCAATAGTGTCGCACACTGTAGATAAAAATGTTTTATTTCAAATAGTGTAGCCACTGCTCGCTTCCAAATCGTTGAGTCATTAAAATTTTACAAAATATGAGATAAAAATAATGAAGGAAATTCGAAATTCAAAGCTCGAGCTTCCATGTGCACTTGTTCAGGTGGCAGACTACGTTATTGAAAATTTGCTGGCTGTCAATTTTTCACAATGGGAGGAACATGCATGCATACATACATACAGATTTTTTATTATTTAATTTTTGTAAAAGTAATACAAGTGATAATATTTGGTGGCAAAAATTTGAAAAGTGATGTGCTGTTTATTGTGAACCAAGAAAATCTTATTTCGAGAATAACAGCACCTTTTGGGCTAAATAAGCACTGCCAATCCTTAAACTTCTGCAAGAAACTCAGAAAGAATCTAACATGCATAGAATGTATGTAAACTTCTTATTCTAAATAAATAGCTGTAATAATAAAATTTAATACTCTCCTCCACGGTGCTTTTCTGTTAATTTGGCAATGACTAACAAGCTTCTTTTACTGATCAAACTATTTATTGAGAAGAAATGTATTAGTTCCTTATTATTAGTTATTTTTTAAATTGCTGATAGTTGCAATTTTCTTAAGCCCTTATTTATGCCTTATATTACACCAAAGTAAGAAATTAAACAAAGAGTAAGAAGCTTAAAAAGAGA
>KK115094.1:9013-26686 GCA_000611955.2 Stegodyphus mimosarum | reverse complement strand
TAAATATAAAAAGAATACTCCACAAAATTTTTAATTTATCTCAAGTTTAAATTAGTGCTGCTGTAGCTAACTGTAATGAAGAGTTATGCATGCATATTGTACAAGATTTTAAATTTAGGCAAAATAATAGCATATTTCTTATTTATTATTGAATGCAATCTGTTAGTGAATCAAGAAATAGTAAAGTACAATGAGCAAATTCTTAAAAGAATCACTATGTCAAATCAGTTAATGAATCTATGAAATTATTTTAGAGCAGTAGAGTATAATTCAGTATTCAAAGTCATCTTTAGATGTTTAAAATTCATTTTAATCTCTTCATTTTAAAAGTAAAAATAAATTAAACATAGCATTTATAGAAATTTCTTAATGCTTTTAGTAAATAAATAAATTTGAGAAATGTGTGGTTAATTAATAATATGTAATATTAATCTGAATTTTCGAAGCAAGGAGCTGTTAATGACACTAGTATCAGAGCTTCAGAGGAAAAAAGAAAGGGGGGGGGAAAGAAAAAAAATTGGGAGAATGATTAAAAATATTTTAAGTTTAAACCATCTTTTCCGTGCATCTGCATGTGAAAGAAGGATTCCATAGCTTTCAATTATATTTACTAATACATGGCTTACAATATTCCTACAACCGTGATTACTGTTAATGTGAATCAGTCTGGATCTTTCATTTTTATGAGATTGCACAGTAAGAGTATTCTTTTCTGTATTTTATTTTTTAAACAAGTATAATAAATAATTAAAAAAACTTTTCTGGAAGATGTACTGTGCAATAGTACTGATGTAGAAATTACCTATCTAAATAATGCTGGTGATTTCATCTCTATATTGATTCAGTGAAATCCGTAAAATCTTAGTTGCATGAGTTAAAACTGAAACATAATGTAAACGCTTTATATGTTGCTAATCAACTCTTTTTGTTGATAATTTTGTATCCTAAAATAAAACTCTTTTAGTTCAAAGCACGTTTTTACAGTTCTCTTGACGACTTAGGTTCAGTTTGGATCATCTTGTCTTGTGCACAGCTTTCTAGATTGTCCAAATTTTTACGGCCGTTGAGTGATTAATGAGCGAAAGCCCCTTCGCGATATTGATTAAAAAGAAAATTTGTTTGACAGCCTTCATTTTGTCCTCTGGGGCACGATGGCTCTTTAGAAAAACGAGGGGAAACTAGAGCGCTCTTTAATAATTTTGTTTTCTTTGCGCTTAACCTTAATAAATGTGTATTTAATGCGCGTCAAAAACGCGTCGGCTTATCCTGAAATTTTTAATGAAGATTTCCTCCTTCCAGTTTCTGACATTCGAAAAAAAAAAGTGTGCTTTAATAATAATGAGGTAACTCTTCGATTTTGTTCGTCTAACGAAGCGCTTCTGTATCATTTGTTATCGAAGGAATTCTTCCATAAAGTCATTGCTGTATTTTTACTAATGCCCAGGTTATTTCAGAATGGTGGTTTAATTTGATTGCTTGAAACTTTGTAATTACATATGAGGTTGTATTTTGTAACGTGAAAATTATTTATAAGTGTAAAGAATCATAAAGAAAGAGCGTTTACATCCAACTGAGAGCAGATGCTTTTGTACAGCGCGCCCTCTATCGGCGATCGAAGGAAAGAAAAAGGCCTCTTCGTATTTTGTTTGAAATTAAATTTTACATCAAAATAAATATTATTTTCAGATGTACAATAAAAAAAACTTTGAATGTTATGCTGGATATTTTATTTGCTGAGTATCGGTTACGTTTAAGTCATTTTTAGAAAAGTTTTAAAAAAGTCATGTCATGTTAAAGAATTTATCCTAAGACAAGGGATTGCATTTCATAATTTCATTTTAAAGAAAGTGGAGTTTTCACAATGCAGTATTAACTTCATATATATCTAAATATTTTAACAAATTTATACTTGAATTCTGCTCTTATTGATTTATTTAGATACGCTTGAATGACTTCATACGTTCCTAAATAGATTAATGAAATTAATAAATTTCGGCGTGCAGACTGTTTCTATTTTTATTTTTTAAATTATTAAAAAAATTTTGCTGTCTTAGTCGATAGAAATACAGTCTTTCAGCCATCATTGATGAGTCACTTGTCATTCATGTAATTCATTGAATTAAAGTACAAAACTTAACTTTAATCGTGAAGTTTATGATAACCATGCCAAAACTTTGTAAACATGATAAATATATATGCATCTTATTTTTTAAAATGATTAAAAAGCAGTGTTTAACTGTAATATGTAGTAAAAATTAGCTAGCCTTCTTCAAAGCAACACTATAATTTTTTTCAGGTCATGTACATTCTTTTTCCAAATGTTATTCGAGACAATTGTGATAAATTTTAACATAAAGTAATTTTGTATTTGAAGAGTCTCTTGCAAAATGTTTCTCTTCTATGGTGAAATTAACGTAAACATCGCGCACCATTAAAAAAAGGTTTTAAAAATTATAATACTTGATCCTTAAAAAACTATACGATTGTTGGTTGTGAATCTTGGATGCTGTGCATTTGAATTTATTTGCATTTAACCGTTCTGTTTCTTTAAAAAAAATTATTTTTCTGTTTTGACTCTTTTAGAATTTCAGAAAACTGGCGAGGACGATCAGGAGATTCTGATTCCGATAGTGCTTCTGGAGTGATTTCCTGAGATTTGTTTTCATTCCTTTGTTGGAGAATTTTAAGAGCTATTTTTATACAGTCATGTTTTTACTGTTTTTATTGATATTTTATTATAGGTTTATTTACTGTTGTGACACTTTGTATGACTCAATAGAATTTTTTCCTTTGGTGAAAATTTTTTTGAAGTAGCTTTTGTATTATGCATTTTTGTGAAAGATTTCTTTTTAATGTTACTTTATGCTTTTTGAGTGTACATGAATCAGTACTAATACTGCATTTTCTCCGACATATCTTTTTTCTTAGATATTATTTTAATCAAAAATTTTTTTTCTGGATGGGCTCATTATCTTACGACATTTTTATTTTTCATACAATATATAAGTTCTGTTAGTTTTCTAGTTTATAATATCTAATAGAGAGAGGAATTGTTAAGAGTTCTTTTAGTTTTGTGCCAAATATTGTCAACATTTGCTTCTTTAAATTTATCTGAAATCATATAGCATTCCTTGAAGTTTCCTTGATTTGCTGTGATCATTTTTTTGAAGTGTTAATGTTATTTCTAACTGTGGATAAAAAGATAAATATGTCATTCTTTGTATGTAACCATTCCATTGTATGGACATTGTGATTTTGGATTACTACTTGTAGATTAATTAAAATAGTTCTAGAATTTAAGTGCTTGAATAGTAAAATAAAATGATTATTTTAAATACAGTGAGGAACTGTGCATTGAACTTTTTGAAATGAAACACAGAAAAAGGCATGCTGAAATTAAGGATCATCTTAAGTGATTTTTGTTGATGCAATGCATATTTCTGTACATACAAACTGAATAATAAATATTATTAGTAACAAAATAGTATACTGTTCATTTTTCTATACCTAATGTCAATAAATGCCATCTGTCATTTTAAAGACGAAGAAGAACAAATGGCGAGAAAATTTTAAATACAACAATTAATGCTGCAATGTGTATTTAAATTTTTTTTTTATCATTTTGTGAAATAAGAACTCAAACAATACTTTCATGCCTTAAAAGAGATTAAGGTATTGATTTTACTAAAATCCTAAGTTACTGTGTCAGAAAATCATAGTATACTTGCATTTTATATCAATATTTTATACATGGGAGTTATTCAGAAAAAAGTGCAATGAAGATAGTTTGCCTGAGTAGGAGAATCTTTAAGTATAATGAACGTCCTTTAATATAACCATTAATTAGTTTAGTCGACTTTAATTTTGATTTAATTTTTTACTTTAACATTAATTTTGATTTGTAGGAATTAGCTTGCTTGATGGACTAACCAAAAGTTTGAATTACTACAGATACTCCAAAAACATTTTTTTATAATTGAAATTCTAGCGCCTTGAGCTTTTGTTTGATTGCTCTGTTTTGATTTAATAAGAGATCACAATACATATTGAAAGAAGTTTCTTGATATTTGCTCTATACGTGTAAAAATGACTGAAAACTCTCATATCATTAGCTCATTTCATTGACTCATTGACAAGTTCATTTCATTAGCTCATTTCATGGAGTAGTTGTGCTATATATTTTTAACCATCTGGTGGTTTTAAACGAATAATAATACGATCTGTGTTTTTAACTAATCAATAGACATTTATTTATTAAAGATCTTTTATGCATAATAATGGCATATTAAATTAATAGGGATATCACTGATGTCAATCTAAGATTTTAAAAATAGAAAATGTCTTTATTCCGACGTGAATTGTATAAGAAAAACGAATGATGAATGTAGTGACAGAAGAATTAGGATTGTTACACAGTTTTAATTTTCTTTTCTTGTCATTACTCTCAAGCAGTGGTCTCTAATCCTATGCTTCCGGGCACTATTGTGTCCGCCGATGATTTTATGTGTGCCTGCTGCTGTGCGACCACTATAAAAAATTATTTTTCAATTAAATGTTGTAGAATTTTTTCCAGGTAGCAATTACTTGAAAATATAAGCCATTTTGTTGAAAAATTATTTGTTTATAATTGTGTATTTATCATTTTAAATATGCTTAACATCCTAATCCGACCAAGATTTTTCCAATTTTTTCCGGTGAAGTATTATCCTATCAGTTTGTCATTTTGTCCCGGTTATATGTTAAGAATTTAAAAATATCAAATATACATGCTTTCAAAATATTTTAATGCCCCCCCGGTACCCTGAAAACTGTCTATTGGCTTTCTTGCTGGGCTGGTTCTTGAGATGGGGTGCTGTATGGCACATGATGGATGTTGTGCTAGAACAGTAGTGGGATGGAGCAAAACCTTTAAATCCATATACGAAGTTCTCATGCTCCATCCACTTTTCTCTGTCTCTGTACTAATATACTATATGCCACTGTTCATAGCATGGCAACATGCACACAGCATAATTATTTATTCTGCATTGTGTCTTCTACTTCTTTGTTTTAATATAGAGGAGCTAGAGGGTAGATCTAACAAGGTAAATAGTAACACGCATGTTACATAACGTTTATATATATATTTGATCAGAAATTTGACTAAACATGATCCTTATGAAAGGCCCTAGTACATAAGCACAATCAGTGCCCCGTCGAAACGGGTAATGCGAGATTGTGTGCACGTGTTCCATCTTAGCTAGTTAATAGGAAAATAAATATTTCGTAAATTTAAATTCAAAGTAAGTTAATTTGATCCTTTTTAAAAAATAGTTTTACCTATTTATTTTGTCTATGTATTCACTTTTAAAATGCTGCTTTTTTATTAATCGCTTTTTTTTAGTAAATCAACAAAAATGTCAGATATCGTACGATGGGGCAAGTTGTAATAAATTCTGTTACAACTTTTATGCAATAAATTCTATTACAATTTGCTTCGAAATTTTGATTCATGTAGTTACTTACTTTTTTAAATGTTAATATGCAAATTACTTTATTCTATGTAGTTATCTTTCACAAAATACAGAAACGATTTTTCGCTCTCAAAGATTAGTTCTTTCCGTAAGGCTTCACCTCAGAAACAGTCTAACAGAGGCCAATTCAAAAGGAATTCTGCCGTCTTAACTGGCACACCCGAAAAAAAAAAAAAAAAAAAAAAAAAACCGCGAAAAAAAAATAAAAAAATAAGAAAAAAAAAAAAAAAAAAGAAGCACTGGAAAAAGAATATGAAGATATGACTAGTAAGAAACTAAAAAAGGGGAAAAAATAGAGAGATAAAGGAAAGGTTAAAGAAAACGAAGAGATAAAATGGGTGAAAAAAATCATTTTGGAACTGAGATACATATTCTGAAGCAGAAAAGTGGTTTTGCTTAACTTGCGGAGATGTCTGCAGCAATTCTGATTGCAAAATGTGGGCATACTCTGAGAGTGTGAGAGGAAATACTATGTCATTGTTTGTGTTAACTGTAGTTTTGATGAAGACTGACTTTTATGTTGATTGGTTAAATAACTGTATTTGTCTGTAAACCACTTGATTCATTCATTGTCACTATACCAAGCAAAAATAATCTCCAGACGTTATTTTCGTTTTTATTGTTACTATTTGCCCCAGGTCTGTAACAAATTTCTCCAAATCCGGGCAAATTGTAACAGAGGATTAGTTTTGATAGAATATTACTTCCGCTAACAACAACAAAATTTCCGAACATTTGTTTTGTTCATGTGATGAATCAATGATTGTGCTATGAAAAATCCAGTTTTAACTAAAGAATCGTAAATACATTTAAAAATATCAACATTTTCCCCAAAATTGTTACAACTACCAAAAGAATGACTCACGTAAAACACTGAACGTGTAATTTAATACTAACTGGGAAGAGTAATTTTGTTTCGCCAATTTTAAAGGTAAATTTATTTGTTTGTCATGCGGCAGCAGAGCTCAAAGCTTGAGCTGGATTGCTTATAAACATAATGTTAAAAGTCACCTTCAGACAATTCGTGCTACTTTCAGTACAACCTTTTCACTTAAATCTGCAGTAAGAAAGAAGGAAATAAATCAGCTAAAATCAAATCTATTTGCCTCACAGTCAGTTTTCACCAAACGGAAGTAAAATGTAATAATACCTTAATAGCTTTTTTCAGAATTTCTGATATGCTCGCAAAGAAAGAAAAACCTTTCCAAAATGGGGAATTGTTAAAAGAAATATTTTTAACTTGTGTTGATTGCTTATTTTAAATGTGGGATAATTGCCAGCAACACAAGGTTTGCAGTTGTCGATAAGATCGTCATAAGAAGAATACTTGCTATTTCAAAAGACATGCAAACTCATTTAAAGCCTGACTTGGAAAAATAAGACTGGTTCTCACTATAACTTGATAAGTCTACTGATATATCAGACACTGTGCAATTAAAAGTTATGGTGAGAAAGGTATTTAATAGCTTTATTGTAAAAGAAGACCCACTGAAAATATTACCCAAGAAGGAACGAACAAGAGGTGAGGATATTTGCAACATATTTACAGCATATGCAAAATCTGTAGGTATGCCTTTGCACAAGTTATGAGGGGTAATCTCTGATGAGACACCAGCAAAGTAGGGTAATGTATTTATTGCTCTCTGCAAGAAAGGTAAATCATTTCCAAACTTTATGTTGTGCCACTGTATCATCCACCAGGAAGCTTTGTGTAGACTTTGCCTATCAGGCATGTCCTGAAAAAGTTAACAAAAATAAAAACCTTTATTCCAATAGCCTCTTTGCAACACCGTCTTGAAGGTCCTACTCGAAAATCCTTAAGATCATGATCTCATTTTTTGTGCTGAAGTACATTGGCTCATTGGAAACAAAGTTCTCACAAGATTCGTAAATTTACTTGAAGAACTAAAAAATTTATCTCAACACCCAAAATCAACTTGCTAAACAATGAACTATCTGAGGCTGGTGGGTTTAGGTTTTCTCACAGACATAATTGAGAAATTCAATTGTTGAAACATGGAGCTTCGAGGAAAGCCAAACGTATAGCTTTAATGATAAGGTTTGTCATTTAAAATGGTTTTGGGGATATTATATCTGCAGGTAAAGTCACTTGTGCATTTCTGAAATATGAAAAAAAGAAAAGAAAATGATAGGGGAAGCTGAAATTGACTTGTCCTTACTGGTTATCAACATTAAATAACTTCAAGACCAGTTTGAGAAATTATTTCAACTGTTTAATATTATAAAGCCTGTGGTCACCTTTGTATCAATCCCTTCACTTGTCACGTAAATGTAACCGAAATAGCTGCACACATTGCAGAGTTTATTCGAGCAAGAACTGAAGAACTAGAGTTAGAAATTTCGGAGCTTCGAAATGACATTGTCCTAAAATACTAGAGGCGTAGCTAGGGTTTTCGGCCCCCAGAAATAACTAAAGATTTTACGCCCCTCTTTGTGGGCAAAAATGGAAAACATATCATTCTAAAGTTTCGTAACATCAATTTGTCGCTGCTTGGACGCTACGCCCGGGGACAAATGTATCCTCTTGCCCCATCCTAGCTATGCCACTGTAATATGCAATGTATCAGATGAGAACTTCTGGAACAACTTGCCATTGGTGAAAACAAATTTCCATTCTTGAAAAGGAGATCATGCAAGGCTAAATCTTTTTTTTTTCCCACATACTTGTGTGAATCATTGTTGTGTTCAACAATGAATATCACATTGACTTTAAGGATTACATTTTTTATAAAGAAATTTTACATCAAAGAATTGTAAACCAAAGAATTTTTTAACTTTTGTGTGTATTATGCAGTAATTAATTATTTTACACAAGAATAAAATGAATAATTTGTATACCTAAATAATATTTTTGGAATAATTAGCCCGAAGGAGCGTTAGCCCAGATGGGCTATTAGTCTCGAAACGGCATTTTGCGTCGGTTCATTATAAACGACGTATCAATTTTTAAATTGTTGCCACCAAATATTATACGACGGTACCTAGAGTCATCAAATTTTGAATAGCGTAATCTTCCACCCGAACATAGGTACCTGGAACCCAGAATTTTAAATTTCTAATTTGTTTTGTTATTTTTTTCATATTTTGTAAAACTTTAACGAATATTTGATTAACAAACTCAACGATCTCAAATCGAGCAATGCCAACACTGCAGGAAAAAAAAAACATTTTTATCTCCAGCGCGTGAAACAGTCTTTCAGAGTTTCTAAAGATATGCTTTTTTTAAATATTTTGTGACATTGCTGTTGAATTGAATGTGGTTTCAGTGCGAAGAACATGATATTTAATAAATGAAGGTAGCACCCAAAAGGTTAAAAGCTCATTGGGCGTAATATAAAAATCTGAAATTCTTTCAGTTTTTTTTTGTATATTTTTTCAGATTGGTTGTATACTCTTTGAGATTTTTTTTGTATATTACGTTTTTTTGTATGTCAACCTATAAATTTACCTTGAAGAAATTCATTTGCCCATCGTCCCGTTGGTATTCTCAAATGTACTGTAAGGTACAAAATTTTTAGGGATTCCCGCTCTGTAGCAGCCTTCTATGTTAGACATAGCTGCAAATTCTTTCGATTTTTCATCGCACCTCCTGGTCTCTCAAATCTTCGAATCTCCTGGTTTTAATTTTCAGCCTTTACTAAGCTGTTAAGGAAAGTGTTTCTTAAGAATAAATTTAACTTGAACTGCGCAAATTGCGTTCCTTCACACTTGGTGTTTTTCAGTATAATTTTTCGTATTGAATTTTGTCTGATTTAAATAAATTTTATCTTATGTAGACATTTGCAGAACTTTTTGTGAAAATTCAATCAATGTTTAATTTTTTTTTGCATCAATAAATGACACGTTGCTAAGTTTATCGAAACAGTAATAAGTATACATTTTTATTAATTTGGTTTTCATCACAATACTTTAGTAAATAAAAGCTTTTATTCCCTTTTCAGGATTATTCAGTATGAATTAAATTACAAAAATGAAAAAAATTACAAAATTAACTTATTAAAAATTACAACTGTGAGGTTCCACCCTTTTATTTCACAGTTCAGTGTGAGAAACTTCGTACACCGATAAGCGAATAATCGCTTGAGTGTGTGAACAGAGATCTAAGATTCAGAAAGGATTAATTACCCTTTATTTCTCAAAATAAGGATCAACACAGTCGGCTCCTATCGGAAAGCATACAGCAAAGCCTCCACTTGGACTTGAACTCAAATTAATAAGAATTAAGATTAACAAAAAAGATATAGCCGAAGCTATCAGGATTCTAAGTAGTTGCCCCCCAAATCTCAATTAAGTAGGCGAAGCTATCAAGGGCCTGAAGTACGGCCGAGCGTAGTAATAGCTTAGAAAGAGACGTAGCCCAAAGGCAAATGCGCGCTAGTCAGAAACTCTGGCTCGTTAACGAAGTCAGTGAAACATCGACTTAAATACTACTCTTACTCATTTGCATTAAATGCGTTTTTGAAAATACATTCTGGTAGGAAATTGTAAGCTGAAATTAGAAGAGACAGGAAAGTGTAACAAACTTAAAGTAACTGTTATAAACTTAGGATAACATTACACAACATTAAATTTAGCATACCTAATTAAATATTAATATATTTAAAGCCAGAATTACGTTATAAATATTTCAATAACCTGAATTATGCACATTATAAAGTGAATTTTAATTAGTTATTTCTTTGAAATGCAGTCATCATGCAGCTCAAAAATCTCCCGGCAACTCACGACTTTTAATATTTCAAGGCTAGCATCTATGATGTGCAATGGTATGAACAAGTAGAGATGGGAAAGGCACTTGTCATACAGTTATAGTCACTCTGCACTCTGCACTCTGGATGTTTGACTATGGTTAGAGAAGACTCATACTAAACTGAATAAAGAAACTTGAGGCCGCATATATATAGAGCGTATTCACATTGTTTAAAGAGAAAAATATTTCATTAGAAGTGGGAATATATCCAAATAGCGGCATGCCAGTAAGCTGAAGTGATACAAATAGCTGACGTGTTCAGTGGCAATGCCACGCGCCTACTTCAGGACTATCCTGAAGAACAAGGAAATCATTTTAATGTATAATTTTTAACCGAAATTTTAATTGTAGAGCTTTTTGAAACTTGGACCTCCCATGAAACTAAATGTAGATGTGCTAGAAGGTGAAACATAGCTGAGTTCTCCACCCCATAAGGCTGAGCCTTTCACATCCATTTTTCTTTCACTTATACGTGGAAGACTCCTACTAAAGTGAACTAAAAAAACGTGAGACTGCATGTATCTATAGCGTATGTAAGTATATTTATAACTAGCTAATAAATTGGTAAATTCCTTACATTTCCAACATTCGTAGTGTTTTTCATATTCTGTATTTTTCAAAGTGTTTTACCATTTTGAACTTGTCTTAGGAGCCATTAAAATTATCGCTATAGTAACCTACGAGAAACATTGTTCCGCACAACGAAAAATTCGTATAACGAAAGTCGTCGAGTTGCATTTGTTATCGAGGCGCCAGTGTACTGAGGTATTTTTCCAATGTGATTGGTGTCTTGCGTAAAATCATATTATTCCAAATATAAATTGACTCTGCATATTGAGCTTCGTTAACCAAACTTTCATATATATCTTGCTTTTCATATGTGTTGATTATTCCTAATCACGTTATATGCAGGATCATCAAAAGTAAGTTTTGCTACGTTGATGGCGTTATTTTTCTTTAAATCAAAATTATTAGAATGTTTACAAAATCCGATTGCGTCTTATTAAGAAATTAAGAAATGCGTGTCAGATTTTGAATTTTTGGAAGTTATTTTAAATAATTTTTTAATTTTCGTAGTGAATGTGAGGATTACTTTTGCTTATTTGAAGATTAGTTAAATTTATTTAATTTACATTAAGAACTAAGCTATTAATATTTTGGCGAATTATGAAATTTTTCTAAAAGGGTAAGAAATTCTTCAGTTATCTAGTTATTAGCTCAAACTGCAAAAGAAAATTGTTTCTTATAAGCGAAGTAACTCGATATTTATTTAAGATTTGTAGCCCTTATTTGGAAGAAATTTAAAATTTGTTTAATTTTAAAACTAATTACTTCCTTAAGAGAACTAGATCTTCCACCCGTTTGAAAGAGAATATCACGTGAAAGAGTTGACTCTTCGTTTCCCAAGGGAACTGGCATCTTGAAATCAGTTTGAAAGACAAAACCATAGGAATTGGTTGGGTCTGAAAGCACATCTCGTGGAGTTCTGGTTGCTGATCTTCGAATTTCTGTAATTTAATTTTGCTTTTGCAAAGGAACTTCAATTACCTTTTTAACGGAAAAAAGGGTTTTTTTCCCACTAACGAAGAACATGTTTCTTGTTTTTTTTTTCTTTTTTTTCCCCCGCTTTTTACTTGGGGAGAAAGAAAGATGCCCCCTTTCCGAAAAGCAAAGAATTCGGCGTTGGGAAGCGGGAAAAGAAAACGAGAATGACGGAAACGGGAGATGATGAGCGCGTCATCTATTTTTATGACGAGGCTCTGCATTCCGGAGAACTCATTCGGCGGTTAGCAAAGGCATTCCGCTTTTACTAAAAGGCGCGATAAAAAAATGCGGGGGCGCCGACTGCTGCACCGAGGAATTTAATAGCCACGTTGTTGGCCCTCGTAAAACAGGCCGCCGAATGAGAGGTGAGGTGAGATGCCGAAAAAGAAAAAGTCGGTTGGAATTTTTCCCCAGCAGTTGATAATCGTTGGGCCGACATAGTTGACGACTTCTGGAGGATCATTTACATACCGCGATGCCCATCCCCCGGCCACGTTCTATTCGTGATTGATTCGATGGTAGAACTGGAGAATTTGTCGTTGACGAGTTTCGTTTCCTGAGCGGATGTAATGCTAGTCATTTCTTTTGAGTGCCCCTTTCAGGCACTTAGTAGCTTGACAGTCTAGAACAAAATTTGGGGAATATGTTTGCAGTAGAACATCTGCCAAATTGCTTTTGATTAATGCAAGCTTTTCGCACGATTAATCATCGACTTCAGGAATTTGCGTTTTCTTTGGAACTTATTATCTTTGTAGTATTACTAAATCTTTAGAGATTGTCCCCTGTAACACACTGGCGGCAAATTGTGTGCTTTATTATTTATAATCTGTATGTCAACTCAAAGAATTCAGACGGAGTTTACTTATAATTGATAAATTTTGCAGTGTTGTGCAAGTTTTTTTTAATGAATGGCGGGCACTTGCCTATAACGGCATTGGCTCCTATTAAGGCCAGAAGTGGTGACCATTTTATTGTAGAGGCACCTAACAGGCTGCACCGCTACCTCCTATGAAGGGACAGACAATTTTACATCCATGTCTTCTCCGGGATTCGAACCCGGGCCCTTCAGTATCGCAGTCAGGCTCCCCTAACCACTATATCGTCTGGGCATCAGTTTTGTGCAAGTTGCTCGATAAAAAAAATGTCTCCTATTAAGCAAGACTTTTTTCTTTGCTTATTGCACATGATTTGTTACGTTGCATGTCTTCTTTACGACAGGCTAATACACAGGGTAGTAATAATAATTTATTGTTTCACCTACCATTTGGCATTACACGGACTGAAATCCAGCTGAGAGCCCCCATGTCTGGATCCAGCCAAAAGTTACCTTCGGAGGTTAGCTAACGTCTTTTTCCGAAGCTCGGGGCCCCAAACCCGAGCTGTACGGATTTTTAAATTTCTTCCTAGCTCACACTTTTCAACCGGGCCCGAGAGGTCACCACTCCCTGGTCTCGGTGCTACTCGGGGGGGGGGGTGTATGACCTATTCGCCTGGAGATTTGACTGGTGGTTAGAGTGCTGCTTCTCCAGTACTACACCGACTGCCGTTCGACGGAACGGGTTTATAACCCACCCACCCTAACCGGGCTACGATTTTACTCGAGTATCTCCCGACAGACCGCCACGCTCAATGATTTTATACCCCTGTGGCCGAGATTGCTTAAGTACAGATCCTAGCCAGTAGCTTCACAGAGCTCTCTGCATCCCCCCCCGGGGGGAAGATATACAGGGTAAGTCAAAATGAATGCCCCAATTTCATAGGTATACTACGCAAAATGTAATAAATGTATTCATTAAAAATGTACACATGTACATACATGCAGAGGTAGTATAAGAAAGTTTTGACTAGTCGCCACATGGTACTTCGAGGTACAGCAGACAACTAGGTTATGCTGGCCACAAAAGTTTCCATTATGCGAAATCGAAAAATTTGCTTTCTTTGAAATTCTGTAGCACTCTACAGAAAAGTGCTTATGTAGCAGTTGTGGCTTCCTACTGGTTTTAAAGATTTCTTACCATACAAGAAATATAAACGGCTATGAACATCGTCTATATTTTAGAGTAGTAAACGTTTGTTATTTTACGCGTTTCTTCCATTACGTATTCCAATTAGTGTAAATTAAAAATATATTTAAATGCCTAAATGTAGTACTGAAGCAAAACTGATTAAATATGTGTTCGAAAAAATACTAAATTAATGTGTTTCCTACTAATGTAAAAATTAAATATGTGATAAGTTTTCTTGATAATCATTTTCTTAATTCTCGGAAATGAAGATGGGTGAAATTTTCAGAAGAATGCTTTAAGTAAAATAATATTTCTTATACTTAGACCAGTGCGGTATATGATATTATATAAGACTGTGTTGTCTAGTGCTGAGAAATGTAATTATTTAAATTCCAGCATCATGTTAACGTGCAACAAGCATTTGTTTCAATACTTGTACAACTGTATACAAATTGTCATTAAAATACTTAATGTGCTTAAAAAATATGGGAAAAATTATTCGTATTTAAACAGTTTTTGTTAGCATGAAATGAAGCTAAATTTTCAAGTCTTGTGGCTCGTAATTTAACTCAGTTTATTAAATTTTTAACAGATGTTGCCTTATTTGTTAATCGCTTTTATTAATTAGTTGATGATACGGTGCCTAATACTTTTAATAGCTTTATTTAAAAATAGTTGTTTTGTACGAAAAGTCTGTTGTATGTTTTATGCCTCCGAATGTCATGAGATCCAATGATTAATGTATTTCCTTTTCTTTATTACCTTGTGTTGGGAGCGTTAAAACTGACGCCGTCTATGTTTTGGGCAATCTGCCAATTTTAAGCTCTGAACTTTAGTTACTCAGTACTTGTAATGTTGATGGCTGCTGTATGAATACATAGCTTTCCATTCTCCTAATAAACGCTTGTTATCGCTGCGATAAAGTTATAATTCAATTTATTATAACAAAGTCGTCCTTATATGTTCAGGGTGGTCATAAAAAAACTTTGCCAACAACATCTACACTTCTAGCGTCCGTTCCGGTTAACCGATCGAGATGACATTGCAAATATAGGAGGTATGCGCTCGAGATTCGGTGAATGGTAACACAGGGGTGCTCAAGGTTACGGTTATAGTTACAGAAACTCGAAAATGTCGAATGACAACGCCAATCATCACGGGCAAGTATACATTGCATCGAGAGACAGTGGACAATACCGCTGAACGCAACATGGCATGACGGATGTTTGCAATCTCATTCCGTACAAAATCCACTAAATCCGACAAAGTTTGTACAGGTAAACTCTGGAGTTTGAGATATCCCCCCAAACCAGAAATCCACAGACGTCAGATCGGGAGATCGCGGAGACAACGGAAAAGGATAATGGTGTGAGAAGATGCAATGACCAAAATACTGTTCCAGGACCCTTTAACAAACCTCGCTATATGTGGAGGCGCAGCATCTTGCATCCAAATGATGTCATTGAGTACATTCCGCCTACCACAATTGCGGTAGCAGTGTTCATCCTATTTTGATAATACAGTTTCTTCAATTCACCTCGAACTTTCCCAGGAACAGTAATTTCGTCGCCATGTGCGAGTTCCCGAATGACGACTTCGCGTACCTGCTTGGCATTTTATCGGTTTCTTACGCTGAATATCTAGCGATCGGCGTTCATTGATTGGTATCTTACCTCTGTTTTATGCAAATTTTCTGCGTGCTCCCAGATCGTGTTTCGTTGGCCGGTTTGCAGAACTCTTTTTCGTGTATGCATAACATGTCCGTTTTTGGACATATCGGTACCGTTCCAACGCTATTTAGGGTTTTCGCAAACGCTGAACATTTTGCCACCGGAAAAAGTTGGCGTTGCCATTCAATATTTTCGAGTTTCTGTAACTATAACCATAACCGTGAGCGCCCCTGTGTTGTCACTCACAAAATCTCGAGCGCATACCTCCGAATAACTATATTTGCAATCTCATCTCGATCGGTTAACCCGATCAGGTGCTAGACGTGCAGATGTTGGCAAAGTTTCTTTATGACTGTGGAAACTTTACACTTACTTATTACTGATGGGAAATCTCCGATGGCGACAGACAGCTACGACATCGCTGTGGCAGACAGTTGGCAGAGTGATGAAAGGATTCTACCGGAATGGTATTGTATTGAGACTTTGAGACTTTCATCGTTGAGCAGCTAATGTTTTATTGTAAAGATAGCTGTTATTAATAATTTTATAATGATGCAGTTATTCGCATAAATCTTCAAGTGTTTTGTAAATATCGTCAATAAAGTGTCCGTGTCTAAAGGATTGAAGCTGATGATTCAAGACAACGCCGACGATTCAGAACCAGACCTATCAGGTAAAGATTCATTTATTTATTAAATTACGAGGTATTAATTTCCTGATGGGACAAAGCCATTTGCTATATTATAATTAGTTTAAGATATAAAGATTTATTTAATGACCACCCTGTATAAATATATAATATAGCCCAAAAGATCCTGTTATAAGGTAACAGAGAAAGTACGCGCGGTTTTCTTCAAACGGCCCTCAAAAGTTTTATAAACACTCATTTTATTCTTCGAGATAATCTCCATTGGCTCCAGTTACATATTCCCAACACGACACAAGCTTATAAATGCTCTACTGAAAAAAATCCTTTTTCCTGGTGTCCAAAAATTGTGATACAGCCTTTGTGACGTCGTCGCGTTTTCGGAACTACGGTTTCCACAGGTCATGCATCCATGGCCAAAAACAGGTAGATTCGATGTGGCGATGTTCGGAGGATAGAGTTGCTGAGGCAGAACTCTCAAGCCCAGTGTTTTGATCACTTTTGCCGTATTAGGTTTGGCATTATTGTGAAGAAGAAGTCCTTTTCTGTTGACCAGTGCTGGCTGCTTTTCGTTTAGTGCAACTGACACTCTCCGCAATTGTGACGAGTAGACCTCTGTTGTTATGGTTCTTCCGCTTTCTAGATATTCATAGTGGACTGTGTTAGAGCTGGTCCACCAAACACAGAATTATCTTCTTTTGAGGTATGTCCAGTTTAGTGGCTAATGAAACCGAGCCAGAAGTCAATCAATGATATTTACTCTTCGGGAGAAACAAACTCTTTTGCACTGATTCACTACAAACGCTCTTTCACTTTTCAAATTTTTGCTGCTAAATATTATCACCCTGTATTATACTTAAAGAAATTAAGTAATGAAGAATCTGCATAAATGTACGTATGTTTCTCGCATTGTGATAAAACGACGGTACCTAGAGCCATCAAATTTTGAATAACGTAATCCTACTGCGAACATGGGCATCTGGAAGCCCAAATTTGAAATTTGGAATTTGTTTTATTATCGATTTCATATTTTGTAGAACTTTAACGAATTTTTGATTAACGAACTCAAGGATTTCAAAGCGAGCAATGGCAACATTATACAGAAAAAAAGATTTTTATCTCCAGCGCGCGAGACTGTGTATCGGAAATTCTAAATATATGATCATTTTAACATTATTTTGCGATATTTCTCTTAAACTCAATTTTATGGTTTAAGTGCGAAGAACATGATATTTAATAAATAAAGGTAACACACAAAATGTTAAAAAAAAAGCCCCTTTGGACGTAATTTAAAATCTGAAACCTTTCAGATTTTTTTTTTTTTTAAATTTTTCTCTTGAGTTTGTATATGGCGTAAGTGCGAAGAAAATGATGCTTAGTGATAAAGCTAACAAGACAAAAAGAAATGGATTAGCAGGAGTAAGTGCGGCAGCAGACTGGTAGACTGCGAGCTCAGCGACAGAGTAGAAAATCTTAACAAATCCTTTTGGGCGATCGCTAAAATCTGAAACCAGATTTATAT
>KK115093.1:621316-650046 GCA_000611955.2 Stegodyphus mimosarum | reverse complement strand
CATTGGTTTGCGTATTGAGACAAATTTCTAATTGTTAGAAAATATGCTTAAAGAGAAGGAAATTAATATAAATTAGCCATAATATCTGGGAAAGCTTCAAATTAAAAAGTCGCATATTGTGTTATGTGTTGTTGCTACAAAACGTGAATGTTTTTAGCTTTTAATGTGTAATTATCCTATTCTCGTTTAAGACACAATGTCATAAATTGCATGTATTTTAAACTGTAAAATTTATTTAGATTGTGATTTTAATAGAGCTTTTCTAACAAATGTTGTTAAAAAATAAATAAAATTTAATAGTGGCCATGTAAATTCATAATGACTAAGGATCTACCTACCTAATTTAATTATTTATAACTAACTGCTTACTCTTAAAAATTATCTCTGCATATTAAAGCGAGTTATTGCCTTTCATTAATTTTTACCGTGGTCATAAGATAAAAGACAAAAAATGTAGAAGTGCAGGTAAAACTTATTCTTCGCATCTAGTGAGACTTAATACAAAACAACTTATCGCCTCTAGTACTTTAGTGGCTTATTGCAACCTTAAAGTTTATTAACTGGGTTACAAACCCTGGAACTCTACACGAAGCTATGGGCTTTGTCTAACTGCGTCAGACAAAGCCCAACTAACTTTCAAAACTTGCCAACCATGCTTATATCAGGCCTTTCAAGGTTTACTCTGATCAGCAGGTCTCTCTCGAGGTAAACAGCAGCACCAACAGCCAGTCTTTTGTTCCGAGTCATGCTGATTATGATTTTATTTCTCATATTAATCTATGCCACTTGACATAAAATCTACCTTCTATGTACTAAACCTCTAGACTGAGCAACTATGGGATAAAATGAGACATTAAAAAAATCAATATAAAGCTACGGTTAGTAAAACATAAATAAAATGCCACTTCTTTCAACTTGTAAGAATTTTAAGTTTTACTAACCTTTATTTTGTTTTAAACCTTTACTATCTTCTCTTAGTTTCCATTTCCGGCCAGAATAAGCATGAATAGATTTAGTCTATGCAAATGAGATTGGAAACTGTAGAAGTATTTAAGACATGGCTTTTAGCCAAGAGAAAAGTGAAAGATAGCTTTCTTGCGGCCTTTAGCACGCGTGTGATCTTCGTTGTCTGCCTTTAAAGCCAGAACTTAGTTCTTGTTGATATTTGAAGACGTATTGTAGTCTTTGCATTCTGCTTGCTACATACGTAGTAGTAAAGGGCCAATCTTCACGTTATTATTCTGTGTAAAGCATCTTAGTTCTTATTTAGTTAAGTTAGTTTATTTTCTTATTTCCTACGTTTTAGATGAAAATTATTTGTATTTGTATCCTAAAGCGTGGGAGCGCCTGAACTCTGTGAGAATAAAGGTTAAAATTTAACCCTCCTTATATTTGTTTTATTTTTTACACACGCACGAACATATCTTTGAGTAAGCTCCCTGTTCTTATTAAGGACTCCAGTTATGTTTGCAAAATCAACTAGAAAGAACAGTAGTCCTGATAAACTATGTCCAACTATTATAAGAGCAAAATATTTAATGCTACTAGTTTGTTCTCAAACTTATTAATAATTATTTTAATCAAGTTATTTTTAATAATAATCCGTCCTACTTATGGATCTATTTGTTTTTAGGATGGTATTACAAAAGTGAATTTCAGGTACAGATAAGGTTTTTAATTGAATTTATTCAGTTTCCATTTGCTCATAAGTCCTTAATTTTTTTTATTAGTGGTCCTTAAAAGTACTTAATTTCTCTGTGCATAAATGGGTACGAACCCTGTAATATTATTTACCATATTCTATACCAGTTATTAAAAATTATTTTATATTTTATTAATTTTTCATAATCACATCATTCTTAAAATAATTATGAAATTCTTAGCAATAGTTCAAAATTTTCAACATAAATTCAAAAATGTAATTATTTGTCTTTATAACCATCCCTAAAATAATTTTTTAAATCTTAAAAATTCTTTATTTACTTTCATAAATAAAATTATTATTATTCAGATTTCTAATATCCTCAAATTTTACTTTTTAATGTAACGAATTTAAAATGCATTTTTAAAATCCAATTTGGTAAGAAAATCATTAATTTGTAATGTAAAACAGAAATGAAAATAATTTTCCGCAGCATACACCCTGAACCACTGAAAAATAACCGAACTAATTTATTCGCATAAAGCCAGATCAAGCAATAAATAAGCATGCAGTTAAAATGTAATAATTCTGTAGATGCCACGATTGATTAACATATATATATATATATACGTAAACAAATAAATTAATTTAAGAAATGTAACATTTTTAATAGACTTTTCTCAAGTAAAATGATTGTACTCGAACTGATGAATATGTTCATGCAAAGCAGTTCAGTTTCATTTAATATAATCATTTGTAGATTTTCAGGTAATTCAGTTAAAAAGTATCTGTGGTTTGAAAATCATTATATGAAAAAATGTGTGTATCTGTACTAAAAAATTGTCACATTTCATGAAATACGCATTTTGTTAATATTTTCCAGAAGTGTTATGAACTAAGATAAATTAATCGTTACTTTAAGAAAGCCAAAATGTACACAAGCATAAATAAATTAATTTTAGTAATGTTAGACAATTATTATTAGAAATTAATGTTATTTAAATTGGTTTGGATTCAGTCCTCTGAATCTATATGATGAGTCTAACTTATTACAATCATCACCAAAAAATGGCTAATTGTTTTAATATTTAGGTTAAAGATTGTTTCTTGGAAGTTATTTTAAGATGCAGTGTTAATAGAATATGAATTTCTAGTTGGTATATCACAAAATTTCTGGATTTAAATATGCATTTTAAAACTTTGCTTCATTTTTCAATATTACATTAACATTAGGAATATTTTTGCTGTGCATATAGTAAACTGAAGAAACTAACTGGTGTATCTTTAAAGGTGATTTGCATATTTGTCTGTCAGCCATGAGTTAAATAAAGTGTACATATTAAATCTAATTGTAGTCATGATTATATTTATTTTCTGAATTACTGGGAAACTTTTATGTAGCATTTGGTTCCTAAATCTGTGCAAAAGTGTTAAGCCTTTTTTGGCAGAGCTATTTAAAATGATCTTAATGAGTTAATTCATCTTCGAGTGAGTATATTCACAAATTTTGGTCAAAAGAATGAAATTTTCTTGTGTATTAAAGTATAATGAATATTTTATAACTGGAATTTTTGCATTGCAACCAAGGATTGAAACTGCTTTCATAAAATTTTTTGCCTTACTTTTTTAAGACTAGAATCCAAAGCATAGAACTGAAATCAGTATTTAAAGAAATAAAGTTTGTAGCTATGATTTTGACACCTACTTAACATCAAATAAAAAATTAATTTTTTTTAACTTCCGAAGCAACTTAAACTCCAGATGTACAGCAGAAATATTTAATCTGATGTGTTCATCACATGACTTCCTTGTACAGAATATTAAATTACATGCAATTTTCTTGCATCTCATTTAAAATACTGAATTAACAGTTAACAAATTTTGAATTAAATCTACTTCGTCGATAGCGCATAGACTACAACAAACACAGCATTGAATTTCATTCATTTTATAACTTAAAGTGCACAAAAATTATATCATCATAAGAATTACCACATGTTCTATTCCAATACTATAATAAATCTTAAACGATGTATAAAAGAAATTAAGCAAATAGAAAAGAAATAGTTTTCACAGATGATTCAGCGCCGCTTACCTAATGCGCATGTGCTACTAATTAATTCAGTTCTCACTTTGCGGCAAGGCAAAAATACATAAAAATTCAAAATATTTTCATTAAAATTGAAAGATGTAGAAAAATATAAAACACCAAGTACAGTTAAAACAATTTTTGCAATTAAAATTACGGTTTCCATGTAAAAACAAGCTAATAACTTAAATGTTGATTCCAGCACGAATTAAGCATAATTTAATTCGCAATAATAAAAGAAGATATTACTTTGTTGCTGTGAAGCTTAGTTTCTCTAGATTGGCAACAAATTCACTATTCTGCTAAGTTTCAGATGTAAACAAATATGGCTGCCATGCTAAGCAAAAGTTAAACTTAGCCGCACTTTTAAATTGTTGATAATTGCATAATTATTGCAGGTATAAAAACCTTAACCAGAAGATTAGGACAACATAATTCAGTCATTTTTAAAGCAAAAAATTACTTCTTTTTGAGTTATGCCAGATACGTACGTACAGAGTCCGCGAAAAAATCTCTTCAGAATTCATTTTAAATCAGTGGAGCAAAAGAGTCCTTCATTCTGTCCTTACATATGGATGTCATGCAAAAACATTGTTAAGTTGCTTTCGATAGTGAACAAAATGGATATTTTCGTTAAAATATGATATCCAAAGTTCTTGGTGATTACAATACTTCCTTTTTACTTCGTACAAGGGAGTAAAAAAAAAATTTTTTTAACTTCCGAAGCAACTTAAATTCCAGATATACAACAGAAATAGTTAATTTTTTTAATGATAATAATGTATATTTCCTTTGTGTAGTACTTTATTATTTAGAATAAATTAATCGTAATTTTTAGAATCCAGATGGATTAATACGGTCTAATGCTGCTCAGCTCTTCCTTGATGTTTTCCCACTTGAAGACCCTGACATAAAAGTTGTTACAACGGATCAAGAACTGAATGAGCAGCTGTTGATGATTAAGGTACTTACTGTATTTGTGTATGTTGCAAAACGTGACATTCTTTATGCATAGATTATATAGCAATAACTTTGATATTAATACAGATTTTGTAAAACTATAAACATCCTTAATTTCTATTGTAAAAAGTTCTTAATATCTCTTTATTTTTAAACATATTCTAAAATCATGTTAAAATGCATCTGACCATTAAGAAAAAGTATTCAAATACATCTATGAATCCCTTCCTCCATATTTGGTTGTAATGTGAAATTCTGAAAATAAAAATTGTTATAGCATTTGGATTATCAAATATATAAGACAATGATATTAAAACAAAAATCATTAAAAGGTATCATCATATATAACATAAAGCATAAATTTCCTGCTGCTGTGCATGCTAAATCGAATTAGAAATGCACAAATTTCCAAAGAAATGAACCAGAATTGAAGTAAATTTAGTTCATATTAGTGCAGCTAAGGAAATTTCCATTATCCTAATGTAATTTTCCTTACATTACAGTAACCTCTTGATCCACCTTCTTAAAGTAAATTGCTACCATCAAATTTGTTGAACTACGAGGGGAAAATGGCAACCTAATCATATTCAGTTTGTAAATACATTATAATGGAAAATGAAATGATTAAAATTTCAGATAGTTTTGAGTTACACCACATGCAGAAATCAGTAACCTAAACATCCAACTTTGGCAACATTAATAACTTATGCAATTGGATATGGAGTAAACCAGATTTTAGATGGCAGCTATGGGTATTGCAGTCCATGCAGCTTCACTTCTGTGCCTGATTTCATCTGACATACTGTTGCCAGTCTGCATTCAAAGTGTCATATTTGTGGCATTCTAGATTGTACATGTCATCTCTGTTGTACTAAGCAGATGTAAGTGTTGTTCCTGATTGCATGAAAATGCTTGGTTCTCTGTAACACATCAGTTTCTTGACCTAGAGCATGCAGTATGACTGTATGATCCCTAAGATGATGTAAACATGAAATTTGTTCTTTTTGGGTATTGGTAAATGGATGATATTGAGATGAATACATGACCTTCATGGGCCTATCAACTGCAAATTTTCATAATATTCAGTATATATTCTTAAGTGCAAGCAACAATTGTTTGGTAAGATAATCTGCCGGTACAATATGTTATGATTTTCCCACAATAAATTTAAGACATGCTGGTATGAAATATTTCTTCCTTCACAAGGTATGACCCAATCTTCAACACAAAAAAACAATGATTAAACATGATTTCTGGTTGAAAAATCAACATTTTCATCTGATACTGCTTTAATGCATTATTACTATTGCCTGTACATGTTGCAAAATGTTAATCCTTTGTGCATCACAGTATGTTTTATATTTTGTGCGAATTTCATGTTGGATGTAGGCTTACTTCATGGTATAGCAAATTTAATGGTCAGCAACATACACAAATAATGTAAAATATGATTTTCCCTCTGCTTTTTTCTCAGGTTTCTCCAAATTTGACCGCAACTAAGTGTTCTGAGTTCAAGAATAATTCCACTTTCGTAGAATATAAAGTTAATAAGAATCTACATAGAGTTTTCTTGCTGTTATATTCATATTACTCATAAATTTGAACAGTTAAGGTTAAGAAGGTCCTTTACTTACAGTTAAACCTTGTGCCTTATCAGTCTATTCAGTTAAAGATTTTACAGTCTTAAACAAATTGTCTCTAAAGCATAAATTATAAAAAAAAAATTTACCATTCACAACATATTTTATCTACAATTGTTAAAAGTAGGGATGCATTTCTAAATGTGATTGGGAAAAAGCTCATGTTCAGTAAAATAAGAACAGAAATTTGTAATTTCTTTTATTAGAACAGATGGGGGATTAATGCAAACAGGTTGTGAAATACTTAAGATGTGTGCACAAAAAGATATGCTGCTAGGTGCATATGCTTTGAAGATAAAAGCAGTGGGATGTGTTGAATCAAAATTCATTGTCAAACAAAACAAGGTTATATTTAAAATTATGACCTGACAGATAATTTATTTTTAAAAATAAGACATTTAGTACCAGAAAGGGCTCTAAGTGAATATTAATCTTTTGGGAACAGAAAAAATTTCTTATAACAGGAAAAGCTCAGAAATCATGCTACTTTAAAAAGTGTTAATTTTTTGTTAGGTTTTATAATGCAAATACAAAAACCACAGATTAAATATGATGTCTGAGTAAAGTAAGTGGGGTAAAAATTTGGAAAATTTCTCTAGGTCAAGAAACTGGTGTGTTACAAAGCATTAAGTATTTTCATGTAATCAGCAACAACATGGTCCAAATTTTTACCCCACTTATTTACTAAGACGTCAAATTTAATCTGTGGTTTTTGTATTTGCATTATAAAATATTTTTGTAAAAAAATATTCTGTTGCTTCTTAATAACTGCTCTGAGAATTTGAAGAAGTGTGTAAAAATTGAATTTCATTCTGTAGATATTATTTTTATTTTTTAGCTCAAAAGGCACTAAAATCTTATATGAGTATATTGTTCTCCACTGAATGAATGTTGTTTGGTATGAAGTTTCCTTATTGAAGATTTGCAATGAATTTCATTGTGCAGAATTTATGACTGCGTAATCCATTTAAGAAATTACGGGCACTGTTTAAACATTGGATGTATGTTTACCTACTGATACAGCTGAAAAATATGAAACTTTATTTTAGAATCTGAATATTCTAGAAATCCTCATAATTAGTCTTTGAGGATAAAGTTACTATTTATGAAAGCATCGATTGTGTAAAGGATCTATTCAAAGATTATTTAATTTCAGATTCATTTAATTTTCAACAAATCAATATAAATGATTCTGTTAGTGGATGTGAAACTATGTCAGTAAAAGAAAAAACAACTGTATGCAGTTAATGCGATTGGAGTTCTGCAAAGTTTTGTCCAAGAAATAATAATAGATAATTAATGCTGTTCTTAATATGCTCAGTTCTGCTTATTAATTGGAAGTCGAATTGTTTGCGCACCACCTTATTAGCATCTAAAGTTGCATAAGGTATGGTGTTTTATAGGTGAGTGATTCCTTTATCAAATTACCTTAATTCAGGTTGTAGGAAATTTCAGTATATGATCTTGATTGCTTTAAAAAAAGATGATACAGATAAATTTTCTGTGCTGTGATATGATATAGCAATTATATACACATAAAAATAAGTATATTTGCGTGTAAATATGTTAGATAGTTTCTTGAGGATGATTCTTGTTGTGTCATTATCTATAATTACATATATTAATTTTTTTAATAGGATCTCCTTTTAGATGATTTTCCAATTGTCCGAACTACAGCTGTAATAGGTACATGCATTGCTATGAGTGTAAACTGGGAGCTATTTCCAGAAGAGGTATGTCATAAAGTCTATTAGTTTATCTATTACAGAAGAGTAATTGTTTGAAAATGTTTGTGAAACGAAATGTATAATGCAAACTTGCTTGCTTTTTCAAGTTTAATTGTTGTGTGGGTTTCTGTAGCTTTTTGTATTTTTAAATTATACTATTTTAATATGAATTTATTTAATCTCCTTTTTTCCCTCTAGATGTTGCGAACATATTTTAAAATAATAGTGAATGATTTGAGCTGTGATTCATCTTCTTCTGATGTGAGATGTGCTGTTGCAAAGGTATTGGATACTTTTATTATATTAGTTGAAATATCTAGCAGCATTCTTGGTATGTATAAGAGCTGGCATATAAAAGAGTTTTGATGAATGCTGTCTTGGATCAATAATTTTAATATAAAAGCAAAATATTTGTTTTTAAATTAATTTACTGTTATCTAAGATATTAATTTCT
The DNA here is from genome assembly GCA_000611955.2 of Stegodyphus mimosarum. NCBI lineage: Eukaryota > Metazoa > Arthropoda > Arachnida > Araneae > Eresidae > Stegodyphus > Stegodyphus mimosarum. Next base: position 641,534 of record KK115093.1, on the reverse strand, counting down.
CTCATTCATCTTCCTTTCTCTGTATCTCTGTCTTCATTTCATATTTGTATAAAATTCTAAAGTTACTTGTGCATTCATTATTTGTCATTCAATGAATGAGCATAGTAAATTTTATTATTAATGCTTGAAACTTTGTCAGTGATTGAAATTGAATGGGGAAAGGATATCTTAAAAATGTCATTAAAATTTATGCACTTTTAAATGCAGTGAATTCTTTTTATATTATGGACAATATCTTAAAATGTCACAACTTCCATCAGTGTAATGAATCTAAATTATATTAGTGAGGTAAATGTAAGGCTGAGAGTTAAAGTATGAATATGTACTAAGATTATTGCTTGGAACTCTGTTATTATTTATTTAATTTATTCATGGGAAAGAAGTATGTAGAAAAAGAACATCATAGATGCATCTAGAATTACACACTTCTTTCATTTTTATTTAAATAAAATTCCAAAACAATAAAAATATGTATGTTTCAAGCCTGTAATCTGTATGTAACAGGGTATTTATGAATAAATTTATAAATCAATAAATGAAAAAGTGACTATCACCCAAAGCATGCTAAGAGCAGCACTCCAAATTTAGGACAAGCATGTAAAATAACATAAACTAATAATCTTTGATCAAGGAAGGAATTTTAAAATTTAACTCATTAAAAAAGAAAACAGATTGCCAGTGAAACATTAATACCTAGGAAACAAGTCATACATTAAGAGGATGGAGAAAAGGAATTAAACACTAAAATTAGGAATTAGACATAAGCATTAAAAGATTATCTTAAAACAAATATTACTTTCAAATTTTTAAATTGCTTGGTTTTACAATTTTATGAATTATTTCATCTTATGTGCTAGTCTTGCATATATCCAGTTTCTCTTAAAGCTTTATAATTTTTTTCTGTTGCTATGAAGAGAGTAGTATTTTATAATTGTCTTAGCCAAGGCAAACATTAATATTTATTTAATGATGATAGAATTGAGCAAAACTGCTGCCAATCATAGACTTTTCTTTTCCCCCTTTGTCTTTCTTAAATCCATTGCTATAATATAATATGAAGCATTAACCTGTGAGTGACATTGGTTTTTGGATCTGTTTATGAAGTATTTTATTAAGCAACAAAATATTAAATATGTATAATTTGTTGTTTTAATATTTTCTTTTTCCCTAAACTTTCATTAATTGAGATATGATATATTTAGATTATTAAAGTAAACAAAGAAACCAAATGTTTTTGTATGTCTAACAATAGATGACAATATATATCCAAATAAAGGCAATTAATTATGCCACTCTGAGGTTTAAAAGCCACTGAGGCATTAACCTTTCATTTAATAATTTTTTTCAGGGTCTTAAAGTTTTATTGGAAAACCCTCTAACATTACCCACTTTGCAAGGAGTTCTTCCAAAAGTGCAAGGTCTTTTTCACGATATTTCTGACTCCGTTAGAATAGCATTCTGTCAGTTACTGTTACGAGTCAAAAAGATATCTGCTATAAAGGTAAATTCTAAATATTTATTAGCTTTTGAAAACTAATTAAAATATTAGCTATGAAGCATTCTAAAATATATAAAGTATTCAAATATTTCTGAAAGCTGGTTTATTATTTTCAGTAAAATTTGATAGTGTGGTATGAACTATCTCTTATGTGAATTTTTCTGCCAAACACCATCTAACTGAGTAAATGTAGACACTTATTTTATGACTATATACTATATATGTGTGTGTGTTAAAAAAATAGTGGGAAAAGTAATAAGTTTGCATTAAATCCATCTAGATCCTAATAGAAATGTGCAAAAAGCATTTAATGATAATATTAAAATAGACTAGCGGGCAACCCGCCAGCTGTTCGCCGGGATTCGAAAGTTGGGCAGAACTACCGGTGTTCAGCTGAGTGAGCTGCGGCCGCTTTATTAACGTTTCCATCCACATTAACAAATTCATGCACAAGTTGCTGTATACACGTTACACATGCAAAAAATCACGGAAACACCCATGCGTTCGTCGGGATTCGAAAGTTGGACCGAACTACCAGTGTCTAGCGATTTTCTAGCGGGCTACGCCCGCTTTATATATCTATGCATCCACGAGGTACTGCATACACGATACACATGCGGAAAATCACGAAAACGGCCAAGCCCGCTCGCTTTATTCCCCTATGCATCCACAGGATATAGCATACATGTTACAGATGCGGAAAATCACGAAAACACCCATGTGTTTGCGGGGCTTTGAAAGTTGGACCGAACTACCAGTGTTAAGCGATTTTAACCGCTCGGCCGCTAATGGGCCCTTGTACGAAGTGTAATCACCAAAATTTTTGGGTATGATATTCCAATAGTAGATTCGTCGTTAAAATTCCTTTATTTAAATTCCTTTTCGTAAACTTCAAGGCCCATGTATAACTTTTATACCCAACATCTATTTTGTAACTTTCTTTCATAACACTAAACTGTGGCCGAATTTTAGTACCTATGATGCCCAGCACAGGAAGTGTCGTTTTTACCAGCTTGTGCGATGTAGTGGTGTAGTGTATTCAGCTATGGCAAAGCACTCTAGGGTAATCTGCCTAAGGGAAGGGATACCTTCGTGGAGGACTTTTTAAGGCAACTGGCTCGTATATACGTTACCCATGGGGAATATCGCTTTTTTTAAAAAAAAAAAGACCCATGCAACCAGCGCGTTCGCCGGGATTCGAAAGTTGGACCGAACTACCAGTGTTCAGCGAGATTGCTTATAAGAAACTTTTTTTGGAATGCAGGGTGTAAGTGATATCTGCATCTGACTCAGATTACATTTCTGATCAAGAATAAATCCTTCACGTAAAAAAAATCAAATAATGAATAGTTTTCTAAATAATTTCTAATAAATAAATTGTTTATAATTTTGTAAATAAATGTTTTCTTGTCAAGCCAGGGAACAAAATTTTTTATTCTTCAGATAACATATATGACGTCATTACTTAAATTTAATGTAAAACATATTTTTAATCAGACTTCAGAATAAATAAATAATTTATAATTTTGTAAATAAATATTTTCCCTTCAAACCAGGAAACAAAACTTTTTATTCTTCAGATAACATATATGACATCATTATTTAAATTTAATGTAAAACATTATATTTTAATCAGACGTCAAAATAACGTTTAGTTAGCGAAAACTTACTAAGAAATTGCTGCACTTTAAAAATAAAATGGCAATTATTAAGTCCAAGAAATACTGGCCAAAATTGACGCTTTGCTGAAAAAAGTTTCGGCGAAGATTCGAACTCTCGATGCTGTGATCTGTAGCCCGACAGCTTTGCCCGCTCGGCTATCGTTGTCTTGTTAAAAATCTGCGAATTATTCTTGATGTTCAAATTTTATGCAAGTAAACAGAATAGCAAATTTTTCGAAGTTTCTTAAAATTTTCTCACTTTAATTTTGAAATAATAATTAATATAAATAAGATATATATTAATGATAAAATCAAGTTCAGTCAAATACGAGGAGGTGAGTTTTTACCATAAACATTAATAAATGATTAGTTTTGAAAATCATTTCATACTGGAGGCTACACAACATTTGAAATTTGTTGGTTTGCTGGTTTGTATAAATATTTTGCTGGGTACTCTTCTGTTATCAGGCCGGGATTTGGAAATATATATATGTAAGTGTGTGTGTACACACACACATACGTGCATTTCTTAATCTGATTCCGATAACGGAAGGACCTTTTTCCTGAGACAACTGTTTGGCTCAACATTTCTAGTAAAAGTGTGATCTTATATAGTATTTCAGTGATGTGCGTGTGCATGGTGCTTCTATTCCAAAAAACGCAGTAACGACATCTGTTAGCAAAATATGACATGACTTTCCGATCAACCCAATAGAACTGCTCCCCCCCTTTTGTGTGTGTGTGTGCGTGAAGTGTACGTTCGTCATTCAGCAACTGGATATTGGAGTGCTGTACATGCTGAAATGTAGATATAAAAAAGTCTTTTTAAAAATCTTAATCTTAAAATTAAATTTTCTGAACAGTGGCAAGATCATTTAAGAATTTAAAAAATACTTTAATATAAAATCTTGTGTTTAGCTCCGTAAGGTCATGGTGAATATAACTTCGGATATTTTGAAAAATGCATATGGCTTTTACCGTGATGATAATGAAAATCATAGCCACAAATTGTAAGATTTTTCAGATATTACAAGAAAAGGCAAAATTTTCCAATTAATGGAATTTATGAGGAAATGTGGCATAGTGACAATGAATGAATATATCTGAGGTTGGCCATTGCAATGCAATTTCCCAATCATCAATCAACTAACATATGATGAAAACTGTAGAGTGGAGAATTCACGCTACAGTTTTCATCATATGTCAGTATGTCATCATATACCAATATGATGAAAACTGTAGAGTGGAGAATTGGTTTTAAATTCAGAGAATATTAGTGTTGATAGTGAAGATGTAGCTGAGAATAAAAAAATTTTAATTGACAATTAGTGTGAATTCTCCACTCGGCAGTTACAGAATCTGAGTAATCGAACTTTGTAAGCAAACAGTATATTATTTCTGTCTATAAAATTAAAGAGAAAGTTGTTTTGCACAAAAAAAAAAGAAAGAAAAAAGCAAACAACTTACATTGAAAGAATATATAATAAAGCAAACAAATAGATATTGAACTTTTTTGTAAATTTTTAATTTTAATGGACTAAAAATGGTAAATGCTTCATTAACTCATGTTTTTAATTTTATAACACCCACATGTCATCTTATTAGATCGAAACTGATAGTCTAAAATCTGAAAGTTTCCATTGAAGTCCCGACAATTCTGGATCTTAAACTTTATCCTGTATGAATTAATAATATACAAATTATTAATATTGGTTCTAAAATGAGGACTAAATCTAGATCCAGTAATAATGATCGCACTTTTTTAAAATTGTTATTAGTCAAAGCAGGCCTTTGAGGCAATCACTATGGACAAAATTATAATGCTTCTTTTAATGTTTTTTTTTAAAAAAAAAAAAAAAAAAAAAAAAAAAGAATCTGCCACTATTGTTAACATTTAAATGAAGACTAACTAAAGTATTATTTTTGTATAAAAAATATGAAAAATAGAAATGTTTTTCCATGTGAGTATTTTCATATGATTTAATTCAAGGAACAGTGCGTGTACTTTCAGATATTAATTAGATAGCAGGTTAAAGTCAGTTCATCGTTTTAAAACATTTTCTTATTATTTTCCATAAAGACATTAAAAGAACATATTTTTTTTATAAAAAAATTATTTTTTTCTGTAGGAAAATTTTCCTGATTTTTGAGTTTGACATGTTGGCATTGTTGGTATAACTTTGCATAATTTTAAATATCCATGTATTGTTGTAGCTTTAACCCTTTCGGACCTGGCTTTTGCATTATTAAAATTTACCTATGAAACGTAGTTTAATTTAATGTTGACATACTAAAAGAAGTATAATATGAGTTTAAAGTTTTTTTAACTTTTCCCGTTTCCTGGAAATCTCCTGGGACAATATGTCCCAGTGGTATTGTCGACTGGGACTGTTTGTCCCAATCATCTAGATTATTGTGATGATAACCTTACACAACATGTGAATAAATAATAAAGTTAAATGAAATGTACTGAATATTTTATTCTTACAGTACAAGTTAAGTAAGATATGACATAAAGCAGTCTTTACAAAGTGCAGCCTGACACATTTGACAAATAGGCCAGGTTTCGTTAGCATATATTTGTTCCCTAATTCCTAAAAAATACTGCAAGCGTAAAAACCCATTTAAAATTGGGTTTTATTTACCCAGTAGGGAATGAAATCTGATCTCTGGGACGTATGTGCCCATTAGGATCGAGAGGGTTAAAGCAGTATTTTTTTCAGCACTGCCTTTGAATCTATTATTATGTGTAAATATTCAAATTATATATATGTGAGTATAACTTTTCTGTTTTCGTTTCTCTAGTATTTTGATATTGTTCCTTTGGATCATCTTTTGGCTCGCTTAGAAGAAGATACTGCAATTAATAAATTGATTGTGACTTTAATTCATAATAGTTATTTTCCACAACAAGAAATGGCCCATATTTGGATGGCTAGATGCTTAGAGTTGATAAAAACAGACAGAGGTGCTTCTAGAATTCTCTTTCAATATGTGCCTTCTGATATTGGCATAAAATCAACAGGTAAATTTAATAACATGTTTCTTATCTTTTGTTTGACATGAAAATAATTTAATGCATTAAATAAATATTCGAATTCTTTAATTTTTTTAATCATACTTCAAAATATTGTACGGCAGAAAAATGTATTTCCCTACCCTTTTCTAAAAAGCAGTTGAGGTGAACAGTTTGCATATGTAGTTTTAGTTCTAAATACAAGATGCATCCGTAAAGTAATCAAACATATTAAAAAACCAAACAATAAAATAAAAAAGAGAAAAAATAAACATGTGTTTAAAAAGAGTGACATCTTAACTCCTGTTAAAGCCATTTTAGCTGTACACAGTATTAATATCTATTCAATTTCAAATTTTGAATGTTTACGTTTCTATCTGGCTCTTTCAATAAAAATTTGTTATTAATTTAAAAATAGGAAATACAGAGGTTAAAATATTCCTCATTTCTTTTCTTCACAAATCATTATGCAGGCATGCATTTGAAACTTCTAAAATCTAAAAACTTATATATGCAATGATTTCTCGGTGCTTTATTTTTACCACCTTATTTTATACTATGTTTTGAAGCTGCAGTTTTTTTGTATGTGAGTGTTTGTTTGCCATGTCAGTATTTTAGAACTGCAGTGTTTTCTGCTTGCCTTCTTTTCTCCCACAATATTTCATAGAATGATGTTTTCCGCTTAGCCATTTTCTTCGCAATGTTTTTGCCTGTAATCTTCTTAGACTGTGTTTGTTTGTAACCAGTTTCACATATCAGTGTCTTTCCTTCCCATAGCTGTTAATTCTCCCAGTGTTCTTCTAACAGATCACCAGATTTTATGGTTTTTAATATTTTGCCTTTAATCAGGAAAATAATTTCCAGTAATGAATTAAATTTATTAAATAAATTAAACTTACTGCAAAAATTCTGTTTCTCTTAGTTTACCCACACAATAGCATATGCATTAAATACTGATTTTTTTTTTCATCATATTTAAAAGTACTTTGATAACTAAAATCTTCTTTTCTTGCACAGGGTTTCCTCAGTATAAAACTGTAAGAAAATTAGAAAATAAAATTAATAAAAGAACAAAATATTTAGAATTTCTAAATAAATATTAATGTAATTTGCAACAGGATCACCGTATTCAATAAATTGAATAGGGTGATCTACATGGTTCAATAAATTGAATTATGTATTATAAAGCAAATTTTAGCCCTGTTTCTCATTGATGTTGCTGCTCAGCTTGAAAACTGCCCAGTTTTCCTTAAAAACTTCAATTTTTCATGTTCAAGGTTGGCAGCTATGCCTTCCACTAGTCAGTGTACAAAATGATTTAATCCTCTTAGTGGCAAACCTTTTTGAATCCAGTCAGAGATGACTTTATCATATAATTTATTAACAGAATTTGTAGAATTACTTTGCATTTTGTTCCATTAACTTTCATTTTTCTGATAATATTTAGAGCAGTGGTAGGCATAGTAAGGCACTTGCAGGTAAGTAGTGTGATTCTTTTGCAAATAAAAAATATGTGTGAAATATGATAATCTAAAACTACATAATATTCAGAAGTCAACTGAAGTGTCATTAAATCATTGTTTAGAATTAGACTTTTTTTCAATTTGAAACATGTTTCACTACTTATAAAATGATGTGAATAGGGATTTATGGGTTTGGAAAATCTAGTTGCAGCTCTCGAACTTTCCTGAATTCCAGCATGCTATTCTTACTGACATGAACTTTGGCCAACCCTGTTGTATTTAATAAAAGTTAATACTTATTCTAAAAGGATAAAATGCAAAACATTTGATTATCATGTGACAAAAATATATCTGAGATATTCAACTGTGAAATTTCGTTGTTGTTGCTTATCTTCAAAAGATCTGACATATGTTAGTTCAGCTCCAGAAGGTTGTTAACTGCCAAAAAATCAATAACAGTAAGGGAATCGGATTTTAAGTCCCCCTTAGAAAGTCCGATGCAACTCTGTATGTCATCCGGTGAAGCTGGATTATCATAGCGTTTTTTACAAGTGAGCTGTATTTTTTTGCCACTATTAAAGGAGAGACATTTAAGGTGGCCACTAATCTAGTCTAGTCAGAGCAGTCTGGGAGCCACAGTCATATTTGATTTCCAGCAGAAAGCCAGGGGATGTTCCTGTGTACGACTGGTGCTGGGTGGAATATGCCATATTAAATTGAGTTTAGATTTTTCATTTAAGTAAAGTTCTTGGTAATTAAGCAAAGAGCCAGTGACCATTCCATTCTCACCACCCTCTTCAGCCAGTCTATCAGCGACCTCATTACCACTAATGTTAACATGTGATGGGATCCATTGGAGGTGGGCATCGCAGGTCTGAGAGATCTTCCTCAGTCGTGCACTGCGACTGTCCAATAAAATCCATAGTTCCCCAAAATCACAATCATAAGACATGATAGCATCAAGCCCTACATTAATTGCAATTAACTCGCTCCTGAAGACAGAGCAAGTGTCAGGGTTGCATTGCTTTTCTGTAGTTTCAGATTATGTTTAGGGGCCATGAGCAAACCGAAGAACAAACTGTTTGCATTTGTGAATAATTAAAACTGAAATTAATAGATTAAATGAAGATTATTGTTATGCAAGCTAATGTGAAGCATACTAATTAATATATTTCTTTCAAAAAGGTTATCTTAATTACATCAAAGCTGGTTTTAATTCCCATTAATCAGTGAACCACTCAGCCGTTAAAAGTACTTATGTATTATCCTATCAACAATGCAACTCTCAAGAATTAAATACTGATTTTTATACTATTTATAGATAAGCATGACTTAAAAACACACTCATAACATCTTCGCCTTCATTTGATGTAACACCAACTGATTCTAAATAAGCCACCTTTTGTTTTTATGAACAAATACAAAAATTAACTGTGACTATATTTTTTTTCTTGCATTTTGAGAAATATGAATCAAATTTGGGAACTGCAGTCTACAAAATAACAAGCAGCGGATTATTTTTAAAGTTATGGGATTATGCCATTACAAAAGTTATGTATTAATGGACAACAAAACAGTAATAGATTGGAGCAGTTACCTGCGGAAATTTCAAGAATTTTATAGAGAGAGTTATGACACAAGGAGTGCATAGAGGTTGATTGAGAAAAAGAAGTTCAAAAAATACCCTTTTTTCTTCTTCCTTTTCTTTTAATGGTCCAGTATGAAAGTAATGAAGTCTTCATTTTGCTTTAATTAATTAAAAAATACATAACGTTATTTTTAAAACTCATAATGATATTTGGTAACAAATTTAAGAAGCAATTACTCAACAAAAGCTACCCATTTTGAAGAATAATAGTTTTGCCTTGTATAAAACAGCATTCAGGATTAGATATGTAGTTGTTCTCTTTTACTTTTGGTTAACTCTTTATTAAACATATCAGCAAATTTTACATGAAAAGATAAAACTTTTTATTGTACCTCTTCATGTAAAATGAGCTGTTTGACTAATTAATGCGTCATGACTGTCTTTATCCAGTCATAAGATTTTTTGTGGCTTTGTATATATTAGAATATAATATTTTTAGATACTAAATTATTGCATATAATTTATTTTCTTTAATATAAATATCATCTTGATGATTTTAAGTTTATGAAAACAGATTAAAATATAATTATACGAATTTAGGTAATAAATGCTGTTTAAATGCAGGTCTTCATGACAGATAAAAAAAACCTGCGCCACTCAGAGATTTAAAGAACAAGTAATATTTTGTGAGCTAGGATTTTAAGCGTGTGGAAACCATGTAAAATTAATTTCCTCCCAACAGTACAGTTTTGAAAATACTTGCATGAATATATGTACTTGGAAGTTTATATCCTAGATCAATATTTAAAGAAATAACACTTAAGACTTTTTTCCTCCCTTGCCTGTGTAGATTTATTTATTTTATGAGTAAGAAAAGAAGCAAATTTTATTGTTTTGAAATCATTTAGGGTATTTGCATATTATCTTGTTGACCATGAAAGCTTCTGGAGATCCTGCTAAATTATGAAGGAACTGATGCCTTTGCACTTAAAAAACACTCAGTATTCAACCTGCTTCATTTGTGGACTTTATAAAAAGGCTTTGGGTGATTCCTACTATTTTGTTTGGCCTTCTTATCTTACCAGTAGCTGTGTCTAAAGCACTGTGAGTGCAAACTTCCCACGGGTAATTGTTCAAATCAAATACTGATTTGTTAGCCATATTCATCTGATCATATCATGTCCATTAATATGTACTCTATTTTTATGATAGGATCCCATAACGTTGAAAATAATCCACTGTGTGCTGTTCTGAAAATTATCACCAATTTTAATCTTTTTTTATTTAAGGGGAAAAATACAACAATTCTGTATACAACTGTACAACAATACAGTTAGTTCATAATCCTGTACACAGAAGCAAAAGGTGGCACATCAAGAACCATTCAGGGCTGCATCAAATGAAAACTCATATGTATATAAGTGTTCTGTCATGTTTATCCATTATCCGCACTAAATCTCAGTGCTTAGTAGCAATTTCATGGTCAGTGGGATAATACATAAGTACCTCATTTAGTTTTCGAATTTTAATTTACTTTCAGTTTCACTATATCTGTTAAGTTTCTCATGAATTTTTTTTTTCCTCCCCCATTTCAGTGAGATTTATGGGTCAGTGTTTGAAAACTATTCATACCTATATTAAAGCCAAGATTTCAGCAAAAAACATTTGTACATTGTCAAGTCGGAGATCGAGCATAAATAAAGCCATTAGATTGTATGAAGAAATGAGAATTTTTGATGATCCAAGTGTGGTGGCTGGAGTATTAGATGCAGTTGTTATTATGTACCATGCAATTTCATCTGATATTAGAAAGGTATTTTTCAGACTTCATAATTTTACATTATTCAGGACATTCTTTGCTATTCTTCATTAAGCAATTTATTATTTTAATTGTATTATAACAATTTTGTTTTAAAAGTTAAGAAAGCTAATTATGTATGTATATTGTTTTGACTAAAATCTTTCTTTGTAACTAGAAATTTAGAAAATTTTAGTGAGTGAAAAAATTATTTTTGTGTAAAAATATGTCTTTTATTATATGTTTTTTATATAAAATTGTAGTTAAGTATATTATTATTATGAATGTTCTGCTCATTTTCTTATATTTGTCATTGTTGCACACCTTTGCTTCATAATAAGTGAAATTTTGTCTTTTGTCATGCCATTTGTTTGAAGTATTATTACAGATTTCATAGATCCCTGCCATTCAATTCTTTCTTGAATCTCTGTTTCTTTAATCCATAGAAATTTGCTAGTAAAAGAAAGATAAATATATAAAAAGAAAGGAAATCATATTCAAAGTAAAATAAAAGATTTAACAATTTTTAATCAAATGTACCCTTTAAGTTAAATCTTAACTTTTAATCAATACACAATCAAATGCAAAATTTGTATTATTTCATTCCAAGTTCAATACTATGTTTTATAAAATATTTAGAAGATAAAGCTTTAAAAAAATTCCAATGTAATAATAATTTAATTTATCAATGGCTGCCATTAATTAATCATAATTCTTCTCATTGTTGTTGAAATTAATAATTCAGTGAGCCATGTAAAATATTAGGTAATCTCTAAAGTACTGTGTCTTTTCAATTTAAAAAGTGCTTTCTTTTAATTATTTCGTTACTACTGATGCTGAGTGACCTTGATCAAAAACATCTTTAAATACAGTCGTTTCTGCTCATATTGCTTAATTCTAGCATGTATTGTAGCATTATTTTTGATTTAGTGTAATGCTAAGAATGGAAAAGACAAAAGTTCTCTATCATATTTTACACTTTTATTTTAGAAAAAGGGGGGAAATGTTAGTCAGACTGCTCTAGCACAAATAAAACCATATTAAATATAGAAAAAATTGTGTTTCTGATTCCATGGTTTGAGAGGTTTTAAGCATGCAAATTTTAGCCTCAAAGATAATGCTGACTTTGGATGACCATCTACTACAAAAAAGGACCTATTAAAAGATGCTATTTCTGAAAATCAAAGTTATACAGTATAGAAATTATCACACAAAATAAATATTCTGTAAAGTACAGTGCATGACCATTTAAAGAAGATAGGGTATGTAAACTGCTATGATGTGTAAGTATCCCATACTTCAGTTAAGCAAAATATGCTTGCTCAAGTTTCAGCATGTGATTCTTTACTGAAAAAAAAAAATAAAGATGCTACTTTTTTGAAATGGCACATTGCTGGAGATGAGAAGTAGACACTTTACAATAATGTTATAAGAAAAAGGTTTTAGGTTTAAACCAAAATAACTTCATTTATTAACATCAAGAGGGGACTGCATCCAAAAAAAAAAAAAGGAGTAATGTTTTGTGTAATGGTGGGATTACCAAGGAATTCTGTACTGTGAATTGGTTGCCACCAAATCAGATAATAAACGTAGAAAAAGCACTGTTATCAAATGCCACTTTTAATATCGAAGCAAAGTTCTTAGACCTGACCTCTCTTCGAGGTGTTGTCTTCCATCATGACAATTCTCAGCCTTACATTTCGATAAATGTCAGACAGAATTTTCATACCAAATTAGCTTTAAATTTTTTTCCACTAAGTAAAAAATTAGCGTTAACTAATAATATGAAATTTTAAATTAGGCAACGTTTAGCTTAAATTAATGTTGGTTTTATAGGAAAATTAACAGAATATTTTTTATTAGCCTTGTAGAAAATGGGCCTTTGCTAGTCTCTCTCAAATTGTTTATGGTTGGTTTTATGGAATTATTCAAAAAAGCCATGATTGAATTATGTTTATTTTAAAATTATCATTTGTTATCAGTTAGGCCAATAATGTATTTAATTGTTTTGCTTTGACTAAATTTTCTATTTTTAAGCCATTTGCTGGAAAACAAAAGTAGCAATATTTCTGGTACTTTTCAGTTAATGGAGCAGCAGTCTTAATTGTGTGTTGAAGCACAAAATGTAGTAAATTGTTTATTTCATCTCACAATAATGAGCTGTACAATGATGTTATTATAAAGAAGTGGAAGGCTGATTATCAACTCTTCAATATCAGTAGACTGATTGACCAATGAAAATTGATCAGTCAATCAATGATTAATTCTCTTCAATATTTCCATTTTCTTTTTTGTTTTAAATTGCCCCCGATATATTATTATCTAAGAATCAATGTAGTTTACACAGTTTTGCAATTGTGAATGTAGAGTCGTATTTAAATTCTTGAAAGAGATTGTCCATATTTAAAGAAACTGCTTGGAAAATTACAAGAGTGAAATTTCATTTTATTATCACTGGAATGGCAAACTGGAGTGCAATGAAAACTGTTTCGCAAAAAGTAAAGTTTACAGAATAGATGATGGATTCGTATATACTTTTTCTGATAGCCATTTGTTGTATTTACTTCTGATGTCAAAAATTCGAGTTAGTAGAATTCTGTCAACGTCTAGTCTTCTTCTTCCAATTTTGTAAGTAGAATTCTGTCAAAACTGTCATTTGGAATAATTACAAGTATTTTTTTAATTTGTCTTTATTATTGATATTTATTTTGTTTTCAGTTAGAACACCATTCTTTTATGATGCTGCTCTGTATATCATTATGGCTACCATTTCTATCTCAAGTTAGATTTTGTTCCAACATTTGCATTTGGTGCCATGGTGCACTTTGTTAACTGAAAAATATCAAATTTTTGTTCTGTCATGTTTTCAAAAATGTATTTATTATGTTTAATTTTGTTGATGATCTTACATCGTGTTAATTTTAGCCGGAAAATAAGGAACGTATGAAGGAACTTGTGGGCCAATGTACAAAATATCTGGGTGACCTATCTATTTATTATAAGGTTTGTGAAATATATTCATATTATTTATGCAGTTATCTTTTCTTAGTTCATGTGTTAAATGCTTGATTCTTTTTACCTTTTATCTGTTATTAAGTGACACAGGTCATCAAATTTTATACATTGAAGTAATTGTATGAGTATATAAAGTGTATAAATGTGTCAATCATTTCTTCACTTCATATAAATTATGCAAAGTTATCATTAATTTCATTACGAAAGAAGCATGCATTCTGCCCAACATCCATAGAATGCTACAAATAGTTTAGGGACAATAAATAACTATTGACTTAAGCAGTATGCACAGCTGGATAAAGAAGAAGAAACGAACCTGAATGCAAACCATACAGTGGGAAGCCTTGAATTGCAACTGCAGACACAAGTCTTCAGCAGGCATTCTAATTCGTTCAGGCAGAGAATATGTGAATTTCATGCAACTAAGTGTTGCAATCACAGTGCAATACAAAAGAATGGGGAACGTTTAGTTCACTGTTTCTCAAACAATTTTTTGTCATGGCACACTTTTAACGATTTCAAAATTTGGCGGCACACAAAGAAAAAGGTAAGTTTAAAAGTTGTTTATTTACCTGTAATACACTGTGTAGAATAGTTTATGATAATAATTTTGAATGCAAAATAAAAAAACATGTACTGCAAAAACAGTACATTTATTATGAAATTAATTACAAATTAATAATACGAATACTTTTAATGATAAATTTGAGCTTGATGTTTTTTGATAATTTCATTTATATTTGGTCGTAAAAATGATAATGCTACTCTCATATCATTTTCTACATTTAACAGTCTCAATCCTTTATTCATTTTTATGTTGGTTAATACTGAAAATCCGAATTCACGCAAATAAGATGTAGGAAATTGTAATAATATTTTTAAAGCTTTTTTGGCCATCATGGGATAATCACATCTAATGTTAGCCCAAAATGAATTTGATTCTTCTGAATATTTTAAAATTAAATCTCTATTATTAGAAAACGAAATTAGTTCTTCTTCATTCAAGGTTAATTCATATATAGAAGTATTCGTTATCACAAATGGATTACGAACCCAATCAAATTTTGTTGTATCTAAATTGCGGATTACGAACCCAATCAAACTTTTTTATATCTAAATTTGAGAAACACTGAATAATTCTCCCCTTTCATGCCGTCAAATAGTCAGCAACAATTTTATGAATAACAATATTAATCTTATTAAAATCTTTTGGGACTGACTCAAACTTTTCCAAATTGCCTCCCTGGGGTTTTATTCTTCCACAAAGTTATTTGTTTTTGGAATCCCACCAGTTTATCTGTTGAGTACATTTTCTTTCGGCCCTTGCATACTTAAATTAATGTTATTGGAAATAACAAAAATGTCTGATAAGTAACCCATTATAATTTTTACTCTATGCATTTCTAAAATTTGGCGGCATGTAAAAGTGCCACGACACAGTGGTTGAGAATCACTGGTTTAGATTATCATAAATTAAGTGTATACAAACTTGCTACCTTGAGAGTTGGCACCCAGTGGAGAGAAGAAAAAGATGGTCATTTTTTATCTTCTATTGGAAGCATCTGAAATGCCTTCCTGTACATGCATGCACGCACACACACTTGTATGTAGGGACAACACACTGGCGTATCTTTTTAATCCAGAGATGAAAAAAATCCTAGATATATCAGTCTTAGAAATAGCATCACTCATCTTCTACCAGACCTAAGTTCATAAGAGAGCAATCAGATGTCTATAGTGACTTTTTTAGGGAAAGGGAGTGTTAAAACCAATATTCTGTTTGATTTTTTAGAATATGGCCAAGCTATGTCTAACAAGTTATATATTCAGACACTTTTAAATAGCCTTTTAATTAGTTGGTTGAATATGGCAAAACATACAAGAACTATTTGACTAAGGGGAAAATGCTTGCATGAACGGACATCCAGGGAAACTAGAATTTCGTGGAAGCAGGCACGTAGGCTTGTTAGCCTCATCCTGGATAGAGTAACATGGTAAGAGTGGCATGATTTTTTGGCATAGCATTTCAAACGAGGGAAATGGCTAGAGACCCAATAATAAAGTCCATAAAATATGTGAGTAGAGTTGATAAAACTGTAGAATGGTAGGAGATTGTGAAGATAGATGGAGCTGGTTGAAACAACAGAGCAATTAAAGAAATTTTTTTGCAGACTCTGTGGTTGAAGCTCAAATGGACGAAGTCTGGTCTGAAGGGTAGTACAGTCATGCGTAGGTATGGCTGGAGGTCAGGTGATTATCAGAAAGAACATGATTGGCTGAAAGAGAAAGTGCGTACAGCATAGCACTTGTTGAGGTGCAGGGAACTCTTTTCAGAAAACCATACTTTTTGAGGGAGTGGTCAAATAATATGGGGAAGGGAATAGATTTGGAAACTCGTTTTATGTTATTTTTAAATTTATAAAGAAACCTAATGTGTGTTACAAAATTTTTACATTATAGGCCTTAAAAGGGCCCCTGGACACACACAATTATTAGGATCCATAAAGTTATAATTCATAAGCGGTATGGAATCATTATCAACCTTGATTATATTTCTGTAAAATCTTTTGGCAATTTTGGCCATGTGAATAGTGATAAGCTCATTTAAGTTCATCATGAATGGCAAGGTTTCGAATAAACCATCTGCATTTACAAATTTGCCGTAATGTTATACTTTGTAGTTTCTGTAATTTATATAGATGCATTTTGCAGGCATAACCCCAGTGAGTCACAAGGTAGCCTTGTAAATAAGTACTTTGTTTTGTAAAGAGAGAACATAGTTCCGGGCAATTAAGGGGGTATGTTTAGTATCTCAATACTTGGAATAGTTACATGTGATGTGTGAGGACCATGTGAGTCATTGATCTAAAATAATGCCGAGGTATTTCACTTGCTTGGCCCATGAAATAAAATGTGACACCTGTGTGGTCTTTCTTATTGAACTCATTCATATTTACATTACACACAAGAAAAGGCATAAAAACTAACCATGCAGCCACCCATTTGCCTGAGTTCAAACCTAAGCTACCAATATTCAGTAGTTTTAACCACCCAGCCACTGGTGGAGTAAAAAGCCATTAGAAAAAATAGGCAGAGACATCAGATAAGAACCTGAATGCCATGAACACATTTATCATGGTAATTTGTGCCTTTGTATACCTTTGGCAACAACTCGGGCAATTACAAAGTGAACTAGATAGTAGTCTTTCATCTATAGAACAGATTGAAATATAATTTCATGGTCCAGTGACTAACAATATTCCAGGGCAATGATTTGCTGATATGAATAAAGTGACTGTAAAAGAATGGGTAGAATTCTTCACATCTGAATTTTCACCAAGGGGATTCAATTAATTATTATGCAATTAAATTATTACTTGTTTATAAAATGTGTTCTAACTGTGCATCTGTTAAAGGTTAAGCTCAACCTTATATAAGCATTGCCAATGAGTTTTTTATGTCAGATTCAGTAACAGTTTTTTTATGTCATATGTCAGGCTCAGGATATCCATAAAATCCAACATGTCAGAAGCATGAACATAAAATTATTTCTGTGAGGAAAAAAACATGAAATTGTAATTCAACTGAGTTCATGAAATTGTAAACGTAGCCTTATTTATGTCATTTTGGTAGTGTTTACGTTTAGCATTTTTCTGTGGAAGTGCTTTGATTTTGTAAATGTCTAGAACTGCCAAAAGGGAACAAATTATTTTATATGACTGTGTATGAGTTTAACTTGTATACCCAATTTGATAAAAATTGGCTACTATGTAACCACATTATCTTTTTTCCTCATTTTATATGAAATGACCCATTTATGTTTTTTGTTAAAATATTTAAGTTCCGTATTTGCAGTATTTTGATACAAAAGAGTTCAGCATAATTGGATTTGCTTATTTCATATTTGTATAAAAATTGTTTGACAAATTTAATCAGTGATTACTTATGACTATTGCTATGTAAAAGTATGAATATGTTATGGTGTTTCTTTAATTAAAGATGTGGATGTATTAATTTATTTTTAGGATTCTCCTGAATGGCGATCTATATATCTCCTCAGTAGTTTTATGCCTGCATGCTCTGTTCCAACACTTGGAAGTTTATGTTTCTATAGACTCAAAACTTTGCCTTCAAATGCAGAATATGATGATTACATTACATTATTAGAATGTTTGTGTAATCAGGGTCAAGGTTTGCAACTTTTAAACTTGATACAGGAGTGGGTTGAAGTTGGATTGCTGCAGAAGTGGAAAATGGCTCCACCATCACCTCTACCATCAAAAAGAGTATGTTATGATTTTTTTTTAATTTCTTTTATTTTTATTTAAATTGCTTGTTTATAGTTTATATTACTGTATTAATCAGAACAGGTTAAAATGAAAAGAAAACTGTTTATCATATTTATAATTCATACCGCATGGTCAAATGGTAAATAAGGAAGTGTACCAGAGAATTCTAGTGCATTTGAGAATGCTGTGTGCAGAGGCTGTATTGTAGAAAACCAGACTTGGATGTTTCATCATGACAATGTGCCTGCTCACATGCCGCTCTTTATTTATCTATTAAAACATCACACACCACCTTTGTCCAGTTCACCATATTCTCCAGATCTAGCCCCAGCAGACATTTTCCTTTTTCCCAAACTGGAAACCACATTAAAAGGACCCTGTTTCTAGGAGATTTAGGACAATGAGACAAGAGACCTGTGCACCATCCCAGAAAGTGCATTCTAGAAGACTTTCCAAAAATGGAAAAAACTGAGGGTACAGTGTATTGCCATTAGAAGGGACTACTTTGAGGGGGACAATGCTTAAATGTTGTGCAATAAGCAATAAAGATATTGTAGTAAAACTCAGTTTCTTTTTTAACACACCTTGTATCTTATATAGAAAATCAAGAATAACATTTGTAGCGTGTAGGTGGGCTTCTTGTATGAATCGATCAGCATGTAAGTGGAGATTTTGTTGCCATTTTCAGATGTGTGGTCACTTAATGAGTAGCATCATTCTCCGAAACAGTCAATGGCTTCTAAATGCTGACACAGTCTGTGGATGTTCTGTTTGCAAGAAGGGCATCTTGTACCAAAGTGTGCATGAAAAAGTCTTTTTTTTCCTCCTACCAAACTGTTTCTTCAAAAAACTTTACGACTTTCACCTTCTGTTTTACACTCAACTAGCCATCATCTTCCATTTTGCAAATTGCTGCTTCACAGCAAATTAGAGTCTCAGACTAACTTCTGATATTTACCAGATTTTCCATGAATAAAAGCACCCAAACACATTTCTATTGATTGGTTAAGGTTTGGGTTTGCGAATTTTAATGTTATCGTTGGATGAAAGACCTTTTTGTGTTGTGTAAGTACATGCATAATGAATGTTGTATAAAAATCATATAACAAGCGTAATTGTTCAGAAAGATTTATTACTAATATGCTACTAATTTGGGGATTGAATGAGGGAATAACCAAGTGTAACACAGCTTGTGCAGGTGTTTTCTCACCAAACTCTCACCAGGTAGCTGGCGATGTTTTGTAATTTGTGTGCAGAATTACTTCTTCACAAAATAGCTATAGTGCCAAGCCTCCCATGACATATGAAATATGTCTCTTGCCATTATTTTCAGAAAACTTGGCATTTCTATACACGGATCCATGTTCCAATAATCCTGTTTTCGGTCCTTATGCACTTGTCCCAAGAAGAATAAGCCCCAAAAGTTTCGTCACATCTTTTATTGTAATGTCTTTCCATTTGAGGACTTTTTTAGAAGTTCTAAATTTATCAGTATTTTGGTAATAATGTCTATATGATTCTTCTACAAGGAATGTAAAAAAATCATTGCGAATAAATAAAGCTACAATATATGCTACACTATCTGGAATCCTTCCTGTATTTATTCCTTACTGTCCTAAAAACTCTTCCAAGACTGAGGTTTGTGTACTAACCGTCAGTCTTCTTGAGAATCAAAATCATCCGAATCCAGGCTTGAATAATTTTAAATTCTTCACTGGATAATAATCCTACAATGATGTATAATATTGTTGCCCCCATTAGAATCATCATCAATAACCTCATCGTCACATTTCGACAAACTACCTGCGCACAGCTCTTCATCATTACATTCTATTTTATTATTGTTCATCCTTAGGAATGTACTGTAAAAAAAAAAAAAAAAAAAAAAAA
>KK115093.1:609541-621306 GCA_000611955.2 Stegodyphus mimosarum | reverse complement strand
GTGCTTAAAAAAAAAAAAAAAAAAAAAAAAAAGCAAATTAGACTGGGAACGCACAAGCACTAAATCAATGCTCCACTCTAATTCAGTGCTACATCATGTGGAAATCTATAGTGACTGCGAAAGCGCAATTGTTTCAGTTATAGATTTTTGTCCAAGTAATGATCTAATTAAACAGGTAAAAGATATGCTCATTTTTCTTAGTGCTTTCAGAGATATTAAACTCTTTTGGACAAAGAGTCATATTGGTGCCACTGGTAACAAGTTAGCAGATAGATTGGCAAAGGCTGCCACTGAAAATCAAATTATTGATTTTGAAGTAAAGACTTCCTTTGACAGTTTGAAATCCTCATTGAAAAGAAAAAGTTTGACTCTATGGCAAGCAAAGTGGAACGACCCAGATTCTAAAGGAAGATTCACATATAATTTAATCTCAGTTGTAAGTGAGAGAAGATGCCTAAGTGATAAGTATTTAAACCAAGCTTTAACTAATCATGGAGACTTTCCCTTTTATTATAGGTTTTCAATTAAAAATTTTGCCTGTGTGTGTGTGGCGATATTGAGCACCTGCTGTTTAGATGCTCTTCTATGAAAAATATTGTTCTAAGATTCACTCCAGATATTACTAAATTTAATACTCTAAAGGATCTAAGTAAAAATACAGTGACTAAATTGAAATTGTCAAATGTCATAAAATATGTATCTGTAAATGAAATGAATTTATGTATTGGTTGAAAGTATATGATAATGTGCTTTTGTTGGTGTAGCTGGTAAATCTCACTAGCTTCTAGTATTTATATTTTATTTATTTATAAAGGTAGTATTCATATTTTAGTTGTTTATTCTATTTAAAGTTATTTCAGGTAGTACTGTGGTAGATCTACTGCTTAATGGGCCTGATTTAGGCCTTGTTTTAGTTCTCAATGTTTCTTTAATTAAATAGCTCCATTAAGGCCTGTTAAGCCTCTAATGGCAGTACAGGAAGTTCGACTAGTCACATAGTGTAACAGTGTCAGCAAAGTGCATTAATGGGAATGCATTTTTGCATTTTAACATTGAAATGTGCGGGCGTCGATGTAGTGCTCATGTGTACCTACCTGACCTTATTGTAAAAACATTACAAAGGACCACTGACAACTATAATCTACCAATAATTCGTAGAAAACAACTTTTGTCATTACCTTCACTTAACTACCAATCTGCACAAAATGGCTTTTGTCACTTTCCGCTCAAGATCTATTAAAAAATAGTATAACAAATTAAAGTTAGAATTTTATTTTATCTATTTTTTTACTTACATAACGTAAATTTTATATATGTTTACTATTTAATAATAATCTAAAAAGGTTTCAGTCTTGCATGTAATTAAAGAAATAACTTCTAATTATGATGTTTAGGAAATTGTTTCATGATTTGTTATTTGAGAAATATTATTCTTTTTTTTTTTCATTCAAAGATACCTTTGAAATATTTTTCCAATAAAATGCATTTGGAGACTTTTTTAAACTGTTAAAGTAGTCTTACTGAAAAATTTCGTTTCTGTTCCTCATTTGAGGCTGCATTAATTTTTTTTTATATTTCTTTCATGCTTTATTTGCCACTTGTTGATTCAGTTGAGATTGCATCTTTGATCTTGGGTAATTTTCCACCAGCTAGAATGTTTGTGTTCTTTTTTACAAAACCCAAGTTTCATCAAATTGGCTTTAATTATTTTAAGTTGTATCGAATTTCACTATGTTTAGTGAATGTGCTTCTTGCACTTTTTAACCCCTTCGCATATGGCTCCTGCGATTTCCACAGGATATGAAATCTGCTTCTCATAATATGGGTCGCCTGAAAATAGTGTGCGTGAGTTTCTCTTATTTTCAATACCGATCAAACCTTTTTCTCTGTGAAGACTAAGAATATTGTAATATTCACATTTTGTTTTGCACCTAGATGGCGCTACAGGTTTATATCATTGCAAGAGAGTACTATTGTTTCTTCACAGCCAAACACCATCGATGCTGTTGCTTCTTTCATTGTGGAATGATTAAAAAATAGTAAATTTGCTTAGTTCTTTTCATGGTGCGCTATCTGTATCAGTTTATTTGGAGACGGCAAAAGAAAAACTAAAGCCGAAAGTGATTTATGATTATAAGTACAATGGGTGGTGTCGACAAATGCGATCAGGATATGTCGTACTACGCTAGTACCCGAAAACAACTTCGTAAATATTACAAGAAAATATTTTTCATGTATTGGGTTCAAGTAATGTGGAATTTTTATATAATATACAGAAAAATAACAAACGTGAAAAAGTCCCTTCGGATCTCAAGCTAGTTGAGATCGAGGAAATCTTTGACAAATACTCTTCTGCTATAGGCTTGTCAGTGCAGTGTGGTGATAATAGTATGAACTTTATTCACCTTGTAAGTAGACACTTTGCAAGCCATATACCACCAGATTTTATAAAAAAGGAACCTAAAAGGCAATGTGCTGTGTGTTGCTTCAGAAAAGACAACAATGGGGAAAAAATACTTAAGACTCGCATTTGGTGTGAAGAATATAAAGCTGAATTTTGTTTAGAGCCATGTTTCAAAGTTTGCCACACTAAAAAAAAATTGCATAATAATAAGTAATATTATTAGCTGTACAAATTAATTAGCATATATATTTATCAAAATCAAAAAGATCCTGTGTGTTTTTATATTTTATTCCATGCATGCTAATATCGCATGAGCCGTATTATGGGTTTTTTAAAAATTAAAAAACTATTAAAATTCTTGTATTATACTAATTTTGTTTATAAAGATTTGAGTAGTAATATATGAAGATAGAGAAAATAAAATTTTTAAAAAAAGCCCTGTATTTTAGGACAAGAATGTATCAAAATCGTGCAGTATGCGGAGGGTTAGATAAGTTGTGAGCATTCCCTTTTCTGCCAACTTAATGGCACTAAATGTCCTCACCCCCCTACGATTTGTGACAGGGGTTCACAGATCCTAGCCAGTAGCTTCGCAGAATTCTCTACTTCAACCCCGTGGGGGATGCGGAGGGTTAATTATTTGTTCGAACATTTTTTTTCCCAAGAACATTCTAAGATATCAGTTGCTTATCTAACATCAGTTTTTAGAATCTGGTTTCTTTTAGCAAAGTTGTATTTATTGCAGTATTCTCTGTTCTAATTCCTAGAAACCATTAGTCAGTTGTAGCTTCTATTTCATTGTGAATTCAGTCATGTAATCTTTTATTGCAGTGTTTAATGAGCTGGCAGTAAATTTTCATTTCAACACTTCGCCCCCCCCCCAGATTCTTTTGACCATTTCAGAATTTATCATGAAGCATTTATCTACTAAATTACTTTAGTTTATTAAACTTATTGTTTTATGTTTAAATAGTGCTACTAAACTTTCCAGAAGTGTATAAATAGTAAATCAGCAAATTTTAGCATGCATTCCTAACTCATTTCGAACTGCAAAGGAGGAGAAATTCTCTTCCCCCTTCCACCCTCAGAATTGATATACCTTGGATAAAATGACCAAAAATCAGCAGACTGTAGCATGATTATTATTATTATGAATTTGTTATAAAATTAGCTATAAAGATTTTAAATGATTGATCTGAAATGTTTTTAGAGGATTCTAAAAAGGGCTTATAGGATTTTTGAAGAATGGGAAATATGTTGGTCTATGCACTTATATACACGGTTTTTAAATAATTTGTATTTATGTTAAGCTGTTAAAATAACTTTTAGCTTATTAAGTTCACAGAATCCAGAAAAAATTTTCTTGACTCTAAATTTGAAAAATGTAATTTTGGAAGTTTTGAAGTAAATAAAAGCTGATTTCATTGATGGAAATATGCAAATAAGTAATATTGCAGATTCATGAGATTTGTATTTATTATGGAAATAATAGATTCAACTGGGGAAAAAAAAAAAGAAGTATTAGCATATTTTCAGAAAATTTTAATGTAATTTGTTCAACTCTGAAACTGAATGTCAATAATTTTTATTGTTGCTGCTTATAATTTATGTAAAAGCTGTGTAATGTGTCATTTTTCATTTTATTTAATATATCTTTGCAACAGTTTTCTATTATTTTGTAAGTTTTGTTTCTTGAGCATATGGCGTTTTCTGTATAAAATATTAATTTCTTTGCAATTAAAACTAGTGGGGTTGAGGGATTAGTATTTCTTTTCTCAGAAAATAAAAGTGAAACTAATGGCCCTGAGGTAACATATGATATTAGTACAATCACTTCAGCAATTCCTTGACTACTCTGTGGGTTTGATGATCATTTATGTGCAGTTAGCTCTAAATTGGAATAAATCAATAAAATAATCTTAAATAAAATCTGGAAACCTTCGTAGTCAGAAGAATGAATTTAAAAACAATAAATTTGAATTATTGAGTATTTTAAATGCTTTGTAATAACTAATTTTATTTTAATTTTAATTGCTAATGTCTCTAACACTCTTTATTTCTTACAGCGAAATACTAGGGGATCCAGAAAAAGTGATTCAAGTGGATATGACAGTTCGAATGAAAAGTGTGAACAGGATAATTTAAGTGACATATGTGAAAAAATCACTTCAGATAAAGTCATTTATCTACCCAAACCTGAGTTATCTGCTCAGTTAATGAATGCAGTGTTAAACAGTTATGTTTGTCAAAAGTCGCTCTTGAAATCTAATTGGGATGAATTAAAAGATTTTCTGAATTTTACAGATATTTTAAAGGTGAGATGTCTTCAATTTGAATGCTGTATAAATAGAGAGAAACATATTTGTTGCATTTGATTAAAATTGCTGTTGTTTTATCTTATTATATTATTTTAGAAAAAAATTGAAGAGTCAGAAACAAAGCTACTTAGCAGTGCAGAATGTACCTTTTTAAAAGATTTATTATTTGCTCTGTTGACAATTGCTGTTCTTCTGCATGGTGAAGTATGTTTTTTCTTGTTTTTTATCCTCATAAAAGTATAACTTTTTCCCATATAATTTATGTAATGTATTTCTAAAAATTCTGCCTTCTATTTATTATATATATAATTGTTTCTTGTGTATGAACTTTTCTTCTTTTTGTCTTGTTTTTTAATCATCCAATATATGTGTCTGTGCATTATACATATAAAGAGTAAATCCTCTTTAAGATGAGCATTCATGATTCCAGATGGTTTGGGTTCTATGGGTATTGTTGCCTTAGTGAAATAACTGCCATTAATGATCATTAAGATAGTTTTACAGTAAGCAGTACAAAGGCTGAGATCCAAAATCATCGGGATTCCATCGATTCTACGTTTAGAAAATTTCCAGGTCATAGATTGTCAGTTCGAGTATAGTAATATGACTAAAATTAAAATCATAAAATGCTTGTTTATGAAATATTGCATCTGGAGGCAATATTTCCTGTGTTTAAAAACCAAACTACAGATTTTGCTTTCCATTGATTGTTTGATGTTTGGAACATTATCGTCACAATGCAGACTTTAGTTGCATCATCTTCATTTGTCATTTCTTTCATATCTTCACATATTCCATCAAAACCTCTTTTGTTTGAGAGATTTCATCGAGACCAGGTATCACCAGTTTGGTTTGACTTCTTTCCTGATGTAAACACATCCAACTAATCTCTTTATTTATTAATTTATTTGAAATGTATTTGAATTTGAGATTTGTCAAGGGATGAGAAAACAGACATTCTATTTCTTTAAAAAACAGTTATGCTGCATAGACAGTAACTCTTTGAATAACGGATTTTGCCATTTGAGGATTAATAACTGGTACATTTTCAAATTTCAGTTATATTATCTTCATTTAGCATTTCTTCACATGTTCCATTAATTAAAAACTTTCACTTTTTGCTCATTATATATTACATCAAATTCTTGTCTGTCATTATCTTCATCATGAAATAGAGTAGATGGCTAAAAATTGTGTCAAGCATTTTTAAAAATATCTGCAGACCTGCCTTCTCATGAGTTTGCAATTCTCTATGCAACAGATTTTATATTAAAAATATATCAAGACTTTTTGGATGGTCCTACTGATGCACTGATTTTAAAAAGGGTACTTCGTATCTTCCTGTCTGTGTGTGTGATGGATGTTCAGTTTTCAATAAAGATGAAAACAGTTATCTTTTTCTATAACTTTATATTGTTGAGGTAAAATAATAATAATAGGCTGAACAACGTAATAACCTGGGTGGAACCAGAAAAATCGTGCAGTTCAGGGTGATAGTGGAAATTAGATTAATCAAGAGCTAATTATTTGTCTCATTTTCTCTGTTACACCAGCAAAATAAAACCAGTATGTGTAACATTCTACTCCAAACAAACACTGATATTCAAGTTTCGCTTATTGTGTTATACTAATACATTAGAAAAAGGCCCTGCCACAACACCATTTGAGGGCTGAAAACCAATGAATAGCACCAAAGCAACCTGCAGGATGGTTCAGTACTAATGCAGATAATAAAGTTTTTTAGCAAGAATCTCAGCTAATTCAGGGCAAAACCAAATTATGGCACACTTGCTTCTCCATTTCCCCATTCTTATAATCACCCAGTCTTCGGAAGGGGGGGAGTTTTATGGGATGTTTAGAAAGTAGATTATTCCAGTTATTAGAAATGCAAATTTTGAACTTTCTACTGCAATGTTACTATTAGAAAAGGTCATAATGCTAGAGCTACTGTGAGACAGGAAAATTTACAGTTGAAATTAGCAGAAAAATTTTTACTGTTGCGAATTCATGCTAACATTCCCCTTTCCCTAAACAAGTCTTTGAAACATGAAATAATTTTGTAAATAAATGCATGTAGGCTTTATTAATTGAAACATGTTTCTATAAACCATTCAAATTCTGGTAGTGCAGTAAATATGAGATTAAAGTTTCTATTCGTGTAGGTGACATACTAAACATAAAAATATAACATAAAAAAGGATGCACCAAGAGGGAGGACAAAAATTGATAGATATGATATACATGTATTGAAAACAAAATACTAACAGTATCATAGGAGTTGAATGTTTTATTCTGGAAGTGCAGCTAAAAAGGGGGGGGATTAATCATGTGTTGGCCCACCTCTGACCGTGATGCAAGCAGTTATCCAGCTGGGCATTGGCTTGTAGCACTGGCAAATGTCTTCCTGCGAGGCTGCTTATCATGAGCAGTCTAATCTTTTAATTGTTTAATTTGGCCCATTATGAAATCATGTGCAATATAAGGTTTCATCTTGTTTATAACCAATTCGTATGCAAAGTACTGAAATCAGGTGCACATATGTGCATCTATTAGAGCATATGCATGACTGTACCAGCAGACAACCTAACTGATAAAAGTAGATATGCTTGAAAGTATGTGCATTTGCCAAAAAATATAATTATATCATTTATAGCAGCTTTAAATTAGAAATTAAAGAATGATACATGAATATTATTGAGATAAAAAAGGCATCAAGTTAGGTAAAAAAAAATATTTCACCCTTAAATTTTTATGTAAAAATGAAACAGTATGCATATCAGTCACATCATGATCAATAGGAACAGATCCCATATTTTGAAGAAATGTACTAAAATAATTACAGGGTTGCCACACTACCTGAAAAACCGGGGAAAGTCAGGGAATTTAAACATTTCAGTCAAAGTTTGGAAAAATCAAGGAATTTCATGCAGCGAGATCTCCAAAAAAAAATATTATTTTCACGCTGTTGGAAGTGATCACTTTCTTCGCGAATCATGTATTGCGTGAGCGACATTCAGAGTGCTGGCATAGAGCCAATTTTGCAGTGCCAATCAGATTGTCTTATAGAAAGGCAAAGCAAGTTTCCAGTATCTTTCGTTTCCAGTAACCTCGAGAATCCAGAGAATCACATGTGCAGTGCATGTTGAATAAAAGTAAATTCCCCCATTCTCATATAAAACAAAATTCTTTAAACCTTTTCTTCTTTCTTAAATGCCTTATTTGTCATTTTGCAGTCAAATAAAAAGAATAATAATAATAATCAGTCATCTAGGTTAACCATTTAATAATCTATATTCGCCAAAATACCGTTGATTTTTGTAATTTGGTTTTTAATCCTTAAATAATTAACTTTATTTTAATGTTATTCGTATCACTTAAATGTGTCCTCTTCCTTCTAAATTTATTTATTATTAGTTAATAATACTTTCAAATGTCTAGCAATTTTCTCTGGCATACTTGTGAAATTAGTTCTAGCAGTATGATGACACACCGTCAGGAAATTTAGTGCACATATTTTTTATTTATATATGCTGTATAAGTATAAAGTACTTGAATTTATTTTAAAATATCATTAAACAGATTTCTTTCTTCCTTTAGCTGTAAAATGTCTGCACAAAACACATTTTTTAATCCCGATTGGGCAGATTCTAATCTCAATCCTTAGTGGAGAAAACACTTCCTGTTATAGTCATAAAAGTAATGCTTTGGGAATGTATAAAGTCATATGTAGTTGGAAAATTTTTATGTTTTCAAGTGGTACCATAGTTAATTTAAACTCAGCACAGTCAATGCACACTATGCAGATAGCCTGGAATTTTCTTGAAACGCACCTGGAAAAGTTAGGGAATTTCATTCTCGTGTTTGAATGGCAGCCCTGTAATTTATTAGCCCTAACATAAAGAGTGGAAAGCAGTTGCCGTGGGGCATTCTGCTCAACATCAATTATTCTCCTCTGGGGGTGGGGGAATTTTGCCCATTAAACCTAATTTGGATGGAATAATCACAAACAAACATTCAAGGTTTCACATCTTGCATTAAATATACATTAATTAGTAATTCTTTTACAACACAATGTTTCTAATGCAAATAAAAATGCATGCAAAACTGTAAGTTTCAAACGTTTCATTAATCATCGATGCTCTTCACCCCCTCCCTTCAGATTCCTTGAGACATTTAATATGTCATTGGTTGGCCTGCCCATAAAGGTGTTGTATTACCAATGTTCAATGTATAGGGCTTATTTTAGGTAAAAAAATATAAGTACATAAAATGCTATTTTGGATTGTAATTTTTTTTTAAATATTTATTTATTTATTTATTCTGCTGGAAAAGGCATATTTCTCCCATTTATCATGTTCCAGTAAACACAATAAGGGCACTGCAAAAAATTGTAACACCAGCACCAGTGCACTCTGTGATGGCCTTGCCCATATGATGCACTAAAAAAGACATTTTTGGCCTGTGATTAAAACTATGTGCCCTCCCCAGATCTAGATTATGTCTTAATCATTTTAAATTGTTTGTGTAATTTTAAACTTCATTTAAGAGAACAGCCTGGATATCTTCACCATTTTCTCCCAACTTCTTTAAACTAAAGTCGCAGTTACCAGCCTCTGCTTCTAAAAACATTGCTCCAACTCATTGCAAAGAATTTCTCCTCATGTGGCTAAAGCAGTTTATGAAAGATGTCAGCCATTTACATTCTGTCACTAATATGCTAACAATAATAGAACTTTCGTGTTTAGTGTTAAAATGCTATGAAGTATCAAAATAGTCAAGGATATTATTAAAATAGTCAAGGATATGTAGTCTATTATTATTACAATTTATACAAAATTAATTATGGCTGTTTCTGTTTAAAAAAAATAAAAAAGGTGTGTCTTACAAAATTGGCTGTCCCCCCCCATAGTATTATTGAGCTGCTGCATCTTTTAACACTTTCCTCAATATAGAATTTTCAAGTTGAAGTTAAGTTTACTTATTTTCAAAAAGTAACTATAAAAAGCTTCTGTGAGCATTAAAAATATTGACTATCTACATAAAATTAATTAATTAGACTTGACATAATATAAGTAGGACTGTTAGAAGCTTGCTTTCAATAAAGAAATTTGGAAGTTTGTATCTTTAATCTGGATTCACAAACAATGAACATGCCTCCAAACTAATAAGAACATTGGTCTGATTTTTCATTGTTCCTTTTGGAAATTTACTGAATTCATTAGATCTAATATAATTTCATTCAGCTGAAATCTTGTATTTCAAGTATAATTTCATGTTAATCTCCTTTTTAAAGGGTAACATATAATTTCTGATCTGTGGGAACAATATATTTCTATTTAACTAATATAAACTGAGAAAAAAATTCTGTGTAGATTACAAGTAGTAAAAAAGTTAATGTGTGGAAAGAAGGAACTGTAAAATCTAACTTTATATATATATATATATATATTTTTTAAAACAGGGCGAATCTTGCATCTGGGGAGGTCATCTTTATCAGTTTTTAGAGCATTGGTATTATTTTGGAACTTGGAACAGAAAAATCAGCAATGCTGTGGGCAGGATTCAATTGCCAGCCAATATGTTTCTAATTACACAACAAGAGAATATTCCTTACATCTTCCACATTTAAAGGTCAACTGGGAGGAACAGATCAAGTCACAAATCCAAGTGATGGTCAATTATCATCCACCAAATTTTAATTGGATTTAACTTGTAGAATCATTGTGTTTTTATTAGAACAGGAAATTGAAAAAAATAAACAATGCTCTCATTGGGATTTAAATTCCAATCCTCTGGTTTGCCAGCTGGTTGTATTTCCAGTTCTGCCATGAAGGCACATGGAAAGAAAAAAGAAAATTGTCTATGAGCTGTTAAAAACAAGGTGTCAAAAAAAATCATGTTACATACATGAAACTTGCAGTAACATAATTTGTTTATTAGAAGAAATTTGCTTACTTTCCGTAGGAGAAATGTTGTAAAGTTACATCTTCTGGAATAATTTTTTTCATAATAAAAATGGAATTAAAGTATATTTTAACCCTTTAGCACTGTGTTATCTTTTGAATAAAAAAAAGTTAATTCCCTTTTATCAGAAACAAATATTTTTCTTTGACACAATTGTGTTTTTTACCAAATTTCTCACTTCACTGCTCTTTCTAATCAGTATGTTTTTCCAGGAACAATTTTCAGATCAGAGATTCTCAACCTGGGAGGAATTTCATAGCTTCTAGGGGAGGAATGCATTCAGTATCTTATTTATATGTTAGTATATGAATATAAAAGCTACATTTATTCAAGTTTTAGTATTTATGAACATTTGCATTTTGTTGAATAATTTATAAAGCATTAAAAATAATCTAAATCTAAATAAATTTATATATGTATTTTTTTTATTTGGGAAAGGAAGGGGGGATGATCTTCTAGCAGTGGTGAAAAGAGTGCATGGGCCAAAACAAGCTGAAAACTGTTTCAAACTATTTAAGTTATCTAAAATAACATGATGGCCAGTCTACAATAGATACCAGAAGAAACATTCACTCTGTTAATGCTTCCAGAAATATCTGAAGCACTGGAGTAAATCTGTGTGCTTCAGTGGTTGTTGCTTCGAAAGTGATTAGGTAATAATTTTCAATTGATAATTCCAATTTCCAAAACATCCATCAGGATGTTTGATAATTCTTATTTCCAATAGAACTGCCTAGCAAACATTTTCTGCAATTTTTTTAACCAAGGAATCCTTCATCTCTAGATTATAAATTAAATTTGTAACAATATTGCAGAGGTCTTCCCAATGGCCAAATGATCTAAGTACCGATAGTTCAACTCAGGCTTATTTGCTTGTGAAAGAGTTGATTACTTGGAGTCTTCATGATTTTTCCAATATGAATATAACTATAAACTATAGAAAATCCTTCACAAAGACAGCCATTTCATAGGCCTTAACATATCTTGTCACAATTGATAAAATAACTGTGGTATTAAATATTCTGTTTACCTTATGAAAACATTTCATTAATGTCATTGTTCTCTGAATGTTAACTTTT